>JAHRHZ010000238.1:71505-84302 GCA_024137785.1 Ginglymostoma cirratum | reverse complement strand
CTCCCTATTTATTTCAGAAATGGGGGAGGGGAAGGGGGTTCTGAAATAAATAGGGAGGGGGGGGGTGGATAGAAGAGGGATAGAGGAGAAGATAGGTGGAGAGGAGACAGACAGGTCAAGGAGGTGGGGATGGAGCCAGCAAAGGTGAGTGTAGGTGGGGAGTTAGGGAGGGGATAGGTCAGTCCAGGGAGGATGGTCAGGTCAAGGGGGCGGGATGAGACGAGTAGGTCGGAGATGGGGGTGGATGTTGAGGTGGGATGAGGGGATAGGTGGGAGGAAGGACAGGTTAGGGAGGCGGGGACAAGCTGGGTTGGTTTTGGGATGCAGTAGCGGGAGGGGAGATTTTGAAGCTTGTGAAGTCCACATTGATACCATTGGGCTGCAGGGTTCCCAAGCGGAATATGAGTTGCTGTTCCTGCAACCTTCAGGTGGCATCGTTGTGGCACTGCAGGAGGCCCAGGATGGACATGCCATCTGAGGAACGGGAGGGGGAGTTGAAATGGTTCGTGACCGGGAGGTGCAGTTGTTTAGTGCAAACCGAGCACAGGTGTTCCACAAAGCAACTCATTCCTCACACCCGCTCCCCACAATAACAACCAAAACAGAATCCCCCTTGTCTTCACGTACCACCCCACCAACCTCCAGATCCAACGCACCATCTTCTGACACTTCTGCAATCTGACCCCACCAAAGACATTTATCCCTCCCCACCCTTATCTGCTTTCTGGAGGGACCACTCTCTCCGGGACTCCCTTGTCCACTCCACACTCCCCTCCAGCCCGACCACACCCGGCACTTTTCCCTGCAACCGCAGGAAGTGCTACACCTGCCCCTACACCTCCCTCCTTATCCCCAACCCAGGCCCCAAGAAGACTTTCCATATCAAGCAGATGTTCACCTGCACATCTGCTAATGTGGTATACTGTATACGCTGTTCCCGTTGTGGCCTCCTCTACATCAGGGAAACTAAGCGGAGGCTTGGGGACCGCATTGTGGAACACCGATGCACGGTTCGCACTAAACAACTGCACCTCCCAGTCGTGAACCATTTCAACTCCCCCTCCCATTCCTCAGATGACATGTCCATCCTGGGCCTCCTGCACTGCCACAACGATACCACTCGAAGGTTGCAGGAACAGCACCTCATATTCTGCTTGGGAACTCTGCAGCCCAATGGTATCAATGTGGACTTCACAGGCTTCAAAATCTCCCCTTCCCCTACCGCATCCCAAAATCAGCCCAGCTTGTCCTTGCCTCCCTAACCTGTCCTTCCTCCCACCTATCACCTCCTCCTACTTCAAGCCCCACCCCCATCTCTGACCGACTAGCCTCATCCCGCCCCCTGATTTGTCCGTCCTCCCTGAACTGACCTATCCCCTCCCTAACTCCCCACCTACGCTCCATCCCCACTTCTTTGACCTGTCTGTCTCCCCTCCACCTATCTTCTCCTCTATCCATCTTCTATCCACCTCCCCCCCTCTCCCTATTTATTTCAGAACCCCCTTCCCCTCCCCCATTTCTGAAGGAGGGTCTAGGCCTGAAACATCAGCTTTCCTGCTCCTCTGATTCTGCTTGGCCTGCTGTGTTCATCCAGCTCTACACCTTGTTATCTCAGATTCTCCAGCATCTGCAGTTCCGACTATCTCTCTACAGAGTAAGTTTGGCTTGAGGTCTGGAACAAGAAAGGAGCAGTCACTTTGTTGGGGTTTTTGTTTTTTAAACAGACCCCCTAATCGTTGCAGAGAAGTAGAGGAGTGGATTGGGAGGCAGATACTGGAAAGGTGCAGAAGTCACAGGTTTGTAGTCATGGGTGACTTCAATTTTCCAAATATTGATTGGAAACATTTTAGTTCTAATAGTTTAGATATTTTGTCCAGAAGGATTCCTGACACAGTATGTAGATAGACCAACACGAGGAGAGACCACTTTGGATTTGGTGCTTGGTAATGAACCGGGCCAAGTGTTAGACCTGTTGGTAGGAGAGCATTTTGGCGGTAACAATCATAACTCTGTTACTTTTACAATAGTCATGGAAAAGGATAAGTACATGCAGCAGGGTAAGGTTTATAATTGGGGGAAGGGTAGTTATAACCCTGTTAGGCAAGAACTGGGTAACATAACATGGGAACAGACACAGGCAGGGAACAGCACTATTGAAATGTGGAGATTGTTCAAGGAATGCATACTGCGTGTGCTCGATATGTTTGTCCCTAGCAGGCAGGGAAGATGCGGTCGAGTGAGGAGCCTTGGTTCTTGAGAGAGATTGAACGACTAGTTACGAGGAAGAAGGATGCTTATGTAAGGTTTAGGAAATAAGGAACGGAAAAGTCTTTAGAGGGATACAAGTTATCCAGGAAGAAGCTGAAGAAAGGGCTTCGGAGAGCTATAAGGGGGCATCCTTGGCGGATAGGATCAAGGGAAACTCCAAGGCTTTTTACACGAAGGTGAGGAATAAGAGAATGACCAGAGAAACGGTAGGGCCGATGAAGGATTGTAAAGGGAATTTGTGCACGGAGCCTAAAGAGATAGGAGAGATCCTTAATAAATACTTTTCTTCGCTATTCACAACTGAGGGGGGCCGAGTTGCAGAGCAGGACAGTGTGAAACAGGCTGGTAGGCTAGAGGAGGTCAATGTTAGTAAGGAAGATGTGCAAGGAATTTTGAAGAAGTTGAAGATAGATAAGTCCCCTGGGTCTGATGGGATTTAACCAAGGATTCTATCGGACGCAAGGGAAGAGATCACAGGGCCTTTGGCGATGATCTTTTCGTCCTCACTGTCCACGGCTATAGTGCCGGAAGATTGGAGAGAGGCAAAAGTCATTCCCTTGTTCAAAAAAGGGAATACGGATAACCCCGGAAATTACAGGCCAGTTAGTCTCACGTCAGTGGTGGGCAAATTATTGGAAAGGGCTCTGCGAGATCGGATTTATGATCACTTGGAAAGGCACAGTTTGATTTGTGAGGGGTAGATCATGCCTCACAAACCTTATTGAATTCTTTGAAGAGGTGACCAAACAGGTGGATGAAGATGGAGCAGTGGATGTGGTATACATGGATTTAAGTAAGGGGTTTGATAAGGTTCCCCATGGTAGGCTCATGCAGAAGGTAAGGAGGCATGGGATAGGGGGAATTGTGGCAGATTGGATTCAGAATTGGCTGACCCTTAGAAGACAAAGGGTGGCAGTGGACAGAAAATATTCAACAGGTAGTGTACCACAAGGCTCTTCTTCTGTTTGTGATTTTTGTAAATGATTTGGATGAAGGAGTGGAAGGGTGGATTAGTAAATTCGTGGATGATGCGGAGGTGGGTCGTGTTGTGGATAGTGCGGAGGGCTGTTCTAGGTTACAAAGGGACATTGATAGGATACAGAGCTAGGCTGAGAAGTGGCAGATGGAGTTTAACCCTGAAAAGTGGGAGGTGATTCATTTTGGAAGGACGAACTTGGAAGCAGAATACAGGGTGAACGGAAAGATTCTTGGCAGTGTGGAGGAGCAGAGGGATCTTGGGGTTCATGTCCACAGTTCCCTGAAAGCTGCCACCCAGGTGGATAGAGTTGTTAAGACGGTGTATGGTGTGTTAGCTTTCCTTAATAGAGGGATTGAGTTCAAGAGCTGTGACGTTATGCTCCAGCTATACAAAACCCTGGTTCGGCCACATATGGAGTATTGTGTCCAGTTCTGGTCGCCTCATTACAGGAAAGATGTGGAAGCGTTGGAAAAGGTGCACAGGAGATTGACCAGGATGTTGCCTGGAATGGAGGGAAGGTCTTACGATGTAAGGTTGAGAGAGCTAGGGCTTTTCTCTTTAGAACGACGAAGGATGAGAGGTGACTTGATAGAGGTGTATAAAATGATCAGAGGTACAGATAGAGTGGACAGCCAGAGACTTTTTCCTCGCGTGCAGGTAGCTATTACCAGGGGGCATAGTTTTAAAGTGAGTGGAGGTCGATATAGGGGAGACGTCAGAGGTAGGTTCTTTACTCAGAGTGGTCGGGCGTGGAATGCACTGCCAGGAAGTGTAGTGGAGTCGGCCTCATTAGGGGCATTTAAGCGGCTATTAGATAGGCACACGGATGATAGTATAAGGTAGGGATGGAGATTATACAGACCTTAGGATTAGGGTAAAAGTTCAGCACAACATGGTGGGCCGAAGGGCCTGTAATGTGCTGTACTGTTCTATGTTCTATCTCCAGAGGGCAAGAAACTAAGACCAAAATCAGTGACGTTTTCCAGTTCCAGAGAAGGCAGAAAGAATCCCAGATCCAGTGGCTGGGAGCCACCTCAGTTATACACACAGCAAGGACCCAAGGACACTGGAACACACTGCCAGAGGAGGTGGTAGAAGCAGGCACGTTGGTGACATTTAAGAGGCGCCTGGATGGTTACATGAATAGGGAGGGAATAGAGGGACATGGACCGAATAAAGGCAGGAGGTTTGTGTTTTAGATTAGTTAGGGCATGGTGATCGGCACAGGCTTGGAGGGCAGAAGGGCCTTTTCCTGTGCTGCACCTCTCTAGTTCTTTTTTACTTTGACATGACCCTCTGTACAGACAGCGAGGAACTGAGAGCAGGAGCCTCTGTGCACGCAGTGAGGAACTGAGAAACCACCTTCTGTATACACAGTGCAAAATTGAGAACACCACTATGTGTACACACTGTGAGAAACAGAGGACAATACCCTCAGTATACACAGCAAAAAGCCAAGAACACAACCCTCAAGATTCACAGTGCAAAAAAACGGGTACAACCCAATATACTCACTGCTTCATTGTATCTTACCCAGGGACAACCAGTCGCTGCCCATTGTGAATGCGAAGGGAACAGCGATAATCATTGGGGAGCTTGAACTTGATTCGCCGTTCGACAGCATCCAGCTCTTCTTCAGTCAAACCCACTACAGACAGGAGGAGGCCAGGCATCGGAAACTAGTTCGGCTTTTCATGTAATGAGAAGCTATCAATGATATTCAATATGCAATTTACAAAAATCACTGAACCCAGGTTTGATTCCAGTCTTGGGTGACTGCATGGTCTTTGCACGTTCTCCCTGGGCTTCAGTTTCCCCTCTCAGTCTGAAGATGTGCAAGTTATGTGGGTGGGCCATGCTAAATTGCCCATCGTGTCTGGGAATAAGCAGGCTAGGTGGGTGAGCCATTCTAACTGTAGGATTACAAGGACAGGGTAGGGGGCTGGGTCTGGGTGGAATGGTCATCAGAGGGTTAGTGCAGACACGATGGGCTGAACAACCCCTTTCTGTACCGTGGGGATTCTATGATTCTATAATATAAACAATACACAAACAGCACAGCAATACACAAACAGCACGGTAAGATACAGACAATACACAAATGACAGATGTTAATACACAGACAAAACACAAACAAGAAATGAATACATAGACATTACAGAGGTAGCAGAGTAATTTCACAGACAATTCACACTAATACAACAGATAACAGTCTTGGGGCCCAAATCAGTTTTGTGTTTTCTACCTTCCTCAATTCACCCCTTCATCACTCATCTCTGTTCCTCACTTTCCGGAAGTCTGCCTCCATTCTCTCCCCATCTCCCACTGCTCTCAGCAATACATCCAGCACCTCCCCATTCTCTGTAATGCTCTGGTGAAGTGGACAAAGGACTGATATCATTGGACAAATATCCTTGAAGTCTGGCTGAGTCTACGGCTCACTCCCTGAGATCACTGCACCAGCCTCACCAGGCTCCACTCCATGGCCAGCCTACTCTAGTTACCATTTCGCCCTACCCCATTTCACCATTCCATGGTATAAATGGCCAGACTGGTCTAGTTACCATTCAATGAGGCAATCATACGAGGACATCTCTGCCCCAGGTATTCTTTCAAATCCTGCCAGGCCTTTTTCAACTGGCTGTAGTGATCAATGTAGCGTCCCATGTCGCAGTAGAACTGGCGGAAAAGCTCCATCCAACATATATTCTGCTGCATTTTATCCTCCCTGCCAAGACAAGATGTGAATGATAGATATCCAGTGAACCAAACTTTCAGCCATGCAGATACACAACAGACAACTAAAACTGGCACATACACAAAACACTTTTGTCCCCGTATGATACGCACTTGCACAAGCATACAAAGACACACACATTCTCACACCTGCACATGCGCACACACATTTGTACATACAGAAGATGCAGAGATAGGCAATTACAGGATGCTTTGCAGCATAGTGGACTGACATTTATTCTGTTAAATCCAAGCTAACTCTATGCAGAACAATTCTGCCACTGTCACTCGGCAAGTCAGAATTAGTTCAGTTATGTTGAGTGTCGAGAGGAAGGCAAGGTTGGATGGGCTTTTCTTCAATGATAGGAATTTAATAGGTAAGATTGTTGAGTTAATGGCATGGATTGACATTGTTGCCATCATAGAAACATGGTTGAGGGAAAGGCTGGATTGGCAACTTAACATTCCAGGCTATAGGATCTTTCAGCAAGGCAGAGTAGGGTGTAGAAAGGGTGATGGTGTAGCAGTCAATTAATAAGGACTCAATTACTGCAATACGGAGAGATGATATCTTGGAAGGGTCTTCAAATGAGACTTCATGATTATAACTTAGGAACGTTAAAGAGGGCAGCTGCTTTACTGGAAGTAGATTATAGGCCCCCCAAACAGTCAGTGGGAATTAGAGGAGCAAATATGTAGACAGTTCACAGTGGTGTGTAAGAGTAACAAACAGGTAGTTATACTAAGGAATTTCAACATTTACTTTGGAAATTGGGATAGTCTTAGTGTTATGGGTTTAGGCATTTCTTGAAGTGTATCCGGGGAGTTTTTATATCAATACAGAGAAGACCCAACAAGAAATGGTGCAGTGCTGGATCTGATTCTGGAGAAAGAATTTGGATAAGTATTCGATTTGGCAGTGGGGGAACATTTTAGAGATAGCAACCACTACAGGGTACAGTTCAAATGTGTTCTGGACAAGGAAAAAGCTGGCCTGCAAAAGATGGCTTTGACTGGGGAAAGGCAGATTTTCTTAAAATAAAGCAGAATCTGGCCACAGTCGACTAGGTAACAGCTCTCTGTGGGGTCAAGTCTGCAGCAGAGCAGTGGGAGGGCATTCAAAAAGGACCTGGGTAGAGTACAGGTCCAACATGTACCCTTTAGAGCAAAATGTAGGAGCAAAAGTTCAGAGAATCCCTGATGTCTCGGGTGATTCAGGACTGGATGAGGAAGGATAGGGCTTTTAGTTGAATGAATACTTCTCTTCAGTCTTCACTTTGGAAAGGAGAACGTAGGTACAGAATTCAGGAAAAGGGACCATGAGGAACTTGCACAGTTCGACCTCAGATACGAGGAGGTATTGGCTTAAAAAACAGATAAATCCCTGGCACAGGAGAATTGCATCCCAGTCTGCTGTGGGAGGCAAGGCACAAAATTGCAGGGGCTCTGATGCAGTTGTTTAATTCCTCTTCAGCCACGGGACAATTGCCAGAGAACTGGAGGTTGGCTAAAGTGGTTCCACTTTTTAAGAAGGGTGGTTGAGATAAACCAGGAAATTACAGACTGGACAGTCTCACATCAGCAGCAGAGAAACAATCGGAGAAAATTCTGAAGGAGAAATTTAATACCTACTTACGTATCAATTAGGGATAGTCTCCGTGGCTTTGTCAGAGGGCAGTCATGCCTAACAAATTTGTTAGAATGTTTTGAAAATGCGATGAAGTGTGTGGGCGAGGGAAGTTCAATTGATGTAGTTTATATGGATTTTAGCAAAGCTTTTGACAAGGCCCCACATGGGTGATTGATTGAGAAGGTTAAATTAGATGGAATTCAGGGAAACATGGTGACAGGGATCAGAAACTGACTTGGTAATAGGATACAAAGGGTAGAAGGCTGTTTGAGAGACCTAATTTGCCAATCTGACATCTATCACGTGCCCTGTTTTGCTTTATTCTACTGCTGCCTTACTTGCCATTGAGTGAACCTTGTGTCCTTGCTAGCACTGCCTTTCCCTTCATAGGGAATTCAAATGTGTACCTCAATTGTGTCCAGCGGAGTACCACAAGAACCAGTACTGGGACCCTTATTATCCATTACATACATAAATGATACAGATGAAAATGTGGGGGAATGTTAAGAAATTTTGCAGATGACACCAAGATTGGTAGAGTGATTAAAAGTGAAGATGGTGGTTGTAGGTTACAGGAAGATATAGATGGGTTGGTGAGACGGGCAGACTAGTGGCAGACGGTATTTAGCCCCAATAAGTGCGAGGTGATGCACTTTGAAAGAAGCAGCAAGATGAGGGAGCATTTAATGAATGGCAGGACACGGAGTTGCTTAGAGGAACAGAAGGATCTTGGGGTAAGTATTCACAGATCCCCGAAGGCAGCAGAGCACACGAATAGGATAGTTAAGGCGGCACATAGGACACTCGCTTTCATCAGTCGCGACATAGAGTATAAGAGCAATGAGGTAATATTGGAGTTGGACAGAGCACTGGTCAGGCGACAACCAGAGTACCCTGGGCAGTTCTGGTCACCTCACTTCCTAGGTGATAGCACTGGAAGGAATACAGAGGAGGTTCAGCAGGATGCTTCCTGAGGTGGAGACCAGATAGACGAGGATTGTTTTCTCAAGAGCAGACTGAGAGTGGACACGATTAAGGTGTATAAGATTATGAGGGGTACGGCCAGGGTGAATCTCTATTCCCTTGTTCCCCTTGGTTGAGGGGTCAATCATGAGATGGTATAGTTTTAAGGTAAGGGGCAGGAGATTCAGAAAGAATTGGGGGGAAAAAAACTTTTTCCACTCAGCAGGTGGTGGGAATCTGAATGCACTGCCTGTGAAGGCAGTGGAGGCCAGAAACCTTACAACCTTTAACAAATATTTAGATGAGCACTTCAAATATCATAATATTCAAGGATACAGGACAAGCGCAGGAAATTGGGATTAACGTGCGTTTAGTTATGTCAGTGCAGACTTGATGGACCAAAGGGCCTTTTATGCACTGGAGGAATCTACCACCTAGCCCCTTTTTTGCCCAATATCCCTGAAACATTGTTCTCTTTGATAATGATTCAATTCACTTATAAGAGCCACAGTCGAACCTGACTCTGACACTTTCCGAACTTCCAGGTTATAAGCGCTCGCTCTAAAAGAACTTCTCCTCAAGTCATTAGTGGCTTTTCCTCAAACTGGTGACCTCTGGTCTCAACCGTTCCATTAATGGGAGCAGGTTTGAGAGAATGGCATATAATTTTGAATCCTTCGATCATTAGACCACAAGAAATCAGAAAGAGTTGGGCTGATTCTTGACCTTCTCGAGTCTGCTCTATCATTCAATTAGATCCTGATTCAACGTAGTTCACGACAAATTTCCTGACAGTTTCCCATATCCCTTGATTTCCCTGCTAATCAATGATCTCTGTCAGCCTTAAATTGAGACAGGGTAGACATCACAGAACACAGAAACGCGGCAAAGACCACAGAGCAGAGAGACAGGGTGCAGATCACAGAGTGGAGAGATCGGATAGAGATGGTGGCCCAAAGAGAGGCAGGGCAGGGAGATGGATCAGGAGATAGTAGTTTTGGTTGCTCTGCTATATTAAGGATGTTTTTAAACAAGAAAGGGTACAGAAAAAATTTACAAGTATGTTGTCAGCAGGTCTTGAGTTATTCAAAGTTTGGATCAGCTGGGACTGTTTGCCCCTGGAGCATAGGAGGCTGAGGGTTGACCTTATGGATATGGTGTATGGATAACGTCTTTTTCTAAGTGTAGCGGAGTCCACAGTTAGAAGGCATATGTTTAATGTGAGAGGGGAAGGAATTAAAAGGGACCTTAGGGGCAACTTCTTCACACGGAGGATGGTGCATTATTAGCTACCAGAGGAATTGGTAGAGGCGGGTACAATTACAACATTTATAGACATCTGGACAGGTACATGAATGGGACAGGTTTAGAGGAATATGGACCAAACACAAGCAAATGGGACTAGCTCAGTTTAGGATATCTGGTCAGCATGAACGAGTTTGAACCTGTTTCCATGCTGTATGACTGTAGCGAAACACACAACTCAAAGAGCAAATACTGGTATTCAGGGATTCCTGTCTTTCATCCCTTGGTCCCAATACTTACTCTGTCAGCAGCCAGTATTTCTTACAGAGTCTCTTCCACAGGGAGTCATGACTGCAGAGTTGATGGAATCTGCAACAAACAGACTGGCAACTGGAAGGGTGAAGCAGAAACATAAGATAATCAAATCAATACAACTGCTGCTCAGTGTCAGCTTCAATAGCATCCTGAACCAAGGAGATGGTCAGGAACTTGATCTAATGCTAATATCGGGCCTCCAAACAGCCTTCTCATGTCTCATCTTTTTCTTTCTGATGGCATCCTCCTCTCCCACTTCCACCTCAGTGTATGGCTGGCTTGGCCACATCACGCTGTCACAGGACAGTGCAGCTCAAGAGGTGACTTAGTCCATCAAATGTGTGCCAACTCTTTTACAGAGAAACTCCGTTCATGCCTATTTCATCATGCATCTGCCTTATCCTGGAACACCTAATGGCCTTTGTATCCACGCGGCTACGCTGGATTTGTGTATCCATCTGCCCCACCCTGCTCCAGTCATGAGCATCTGCCTACCCTGTCCTAGTGACATGCATCTACCTGTGCCTGTACTGGGGACACAAATCCACCTCCCTTATCCGCATTCTGTATACCTGCTATCCCCATCCCAGCTGTCCTATCCGCACTGATGATCAGTCCACCCTTATGCAAGTTTCTGTGAATGGTGCCTGGATCTCTAAGAGCGTACACGGAATCTGCCAGCCTGCAAACATGCTCAATCTCATTCCCAGTTTCTGAACCAGGCATTTTGTTTCCCCGGTATGTAAGAAAATCTATGGTCACCCTATCACCCAGCAGCTCTTATCAGCCTCCTCATCCACGTCCGATGCTTCATCCTTAGAGTGATCTCTGGCTGTTTCTACCCACTTCTCCTTTCATAGCTTACTGATGCCTCCTTCCTACAGATTTCTCTATCCCCTTGCCCTGTGCGATCCTCTCATTCTCCACACCTTTGCCTCTGCACCCCCTCCCATTTCACCTCCCTCTCTACCACTTCTTCACATTTTCACCCTCTCTTCCTGCTCACCTTCTTCCACACTCAGCCTCTTTCTCCCTCCCCTTCACACCACTTCCACACCTATTCTCTTTATCCCCATTACACTCTCTCCTCCTCCCTTTCACTTCCCCTCACTGAGTTCCCTCTCTGAGTTAATCCAGAGCCATGTTGTTCACTCTACCTACTTCTTCAAAAATTCTTTCACAGCATGTCAGTGCGCCCAGCATTTATTACCCGTCCCTAGTTACCCTTGAAAAGGTGATGGTGAGCTGCTTTATTGAACAGCTGTGGTACTTGGTCACAAAAATACCCAAAAAGGTGTTAGTGACGTAGCTCCAGGATTTTAACACAGCAACACTGAAGGAACAACAATATATTCCCAAGTTAGGATGGTGACTGGTTTGAAGGGAAACTTGCGTTCCCATTTCAAATGTTGCCAATGTACCTGCTCAACCACTTTTTCTGCCAGCTCATTTCAGAAATGCACCACTCTGCATGAAGAAGCTGCCCCTCGGGTCCTTCTTAAATCTGCCCCTTCTCACCTTAAACCTATGCCCTCTAGTTTTAAACTCCCCATCCCTGGGAAAAAAGACTATATGCATTCATTCTATCTATGCCCCTCATGATTTTACACACCTCAATAAGATCATAACCAGGTTCTGAGGAAGGGTCACCGGACCCGAAACGTTAACTCTGTTTGCTCCTCCACAGATGCTGCCAGATCTGCTGAGCTTTTCCAGCAACTTTGCTTTTGTTCTTGATTTACAGCATCCGCAGTTCTTTTGGTTTTTAATGTGAAAGTGTAGATTCAGTGATGGTGACACTATTGAATGTCACAGGAAAGGGGGTTCTAATAAAGTCTCTCTTATGGGACATAGGTTGTAACACTGCACTTTTCAGCCCAAGCCTGGATATTGACCACATCTTACCACATTTGAACATGTACTGCTTCAGTATGTGAGGGTTCACGAACATTCAGTGCCTGCCTGCCTGCCACCACCCCGCGCCCCCGTCTCTCTGTCTCTCGGCCCCCATCCCTACTCAAATCCCTTCCACCATGCCTGCCTGCTCTCCACCGTCACCGCAGTACCTGACATTCACTCTCCCGCACTCTGTACCTGACCAGGTCTCCATGCTCCAGGAAACTGAAGATCAGCAGAAGGAGCTCGGCGGGCAGAAGCGCAGCGCTCAGCGGTTCCGGGGATGAGGCCCGACTCTCGTCTGCCATTTTCACGGGAGGGCGTGGTCTGACCCGGGCCACGCCCACCTGGAGGGGGCGGGCTCAATGCGGCCGCGGCTTGGCGGGCGCATGGTGGGCGTGATAAGTGCATAGCTACGCCCATTGGGGGCGGGGTAAGCGCGGCGCCTTCCTTTTGTTCGGGGGAGGGGGGTGCGGCGAACGCTGGACTTGGACTATCGGGTGTGGGCTCACTGCGATTCCGGCCTCACAGGGACAGGGATAACAAGGTGTGGAGCTGGATGAACACAGCAGGCCAAGCAGTATCGTAGGAGCAGAAAGCTTGACGTTTCGGGCCTAAACCCTTCATCAGAAATGGGGGAGGGGAAGTGGGTTCTGAAAATAAATAGGGAGAGAGGGGGAGGCGGATAGAGGATGGATAGAGGAGAGGATAGGTGGAGAGGAGGCAGACAAGTCGAAGAGGCGGGGATGGAGCCAGTAAAGGTGT
>JAHRHZ010000238.1:45181-66803 GCA_024137785.1 Ginglymostoma cirratum | reverse complement strand
ACAAATAGGGAGAGGGGGGAGGTGGATAGAAGATGGATAGAGGAGAAGATAGGTGGAGAGGAGACAGACAGGTCGAAGAGGCGGGGATGGAGCCAGTGAAGGTGAGTGTAGGTGGGGAGCTAGGGAGGGGATAGGTCAGTCCAGGGAGGACGGACAGGAGAAGGGGGTGGGATGAGGCTAGTAGGTAGGAGATGGGGGTGGGGCTTAAGGTGGGAGGAGGGGATAGGTGGGAGGAAGGACAGGTTAGGGAGGCGGGGACAAGCTGGGTTGGTTTTGGGATGTGGTAGCGGGAGGGGAGGTTTTGAAGCTTGTGAAGTCCACATTGATACCATTTGGCTGTAGGGTTCCCAAGCACCTCATATTTCCTCCCGCCCACCCCTCCCCCACTGCAGCCCAAAACCAACCCCCCAGGGGGCCGCCACCCCCCCCCCGGCGGGGGCCCCCCCCCGCCCCACCACCACCTCAAGCCCCAACCCCATCTCCTACCTACTAGCCTTATCCCGCCCCCTTGACCTGTCCGTCCTCCCTGGACTGACCTATCCCCTCCCTAACTCCCCACCTACACTCACCTTTACTAGCTTCATCCCCGTCTCTTCGACCTGTCTCCTCTCCACCTATCTTCTCCTCTATCCATCTTCTATCCACCTCCCCCTCTCTCCCTATTTATTTCAGAACCCCCTACCCCTCCCCCATTTCTGAAGAAGGGTCTAGGCCTGAAACGTCAGCTTTCCTGCTCCTCTGATGCTACTTGGCGTGCTGTGTTCATCCAGCTCCACACCTTGTTACCTCAGATTCTCCAGCATCTGCAGTTTCTACTATCTCTGTTTTCTTCCTACCCTGTTTGCAAAGTTGTAGCTTTCATGTAGTCCACATGCTTGTTTAGGACTGCCTCTCCAACATGAATATTGTACATCATGGCACCTGACCTCACACTGACCATGCTGCTTACCCGTGCAGGGCTATTCCTGTGGTTTCGACACCAAACCCTGTCTCCTGAAGTAAGATGACTCTCTCGCTTTGAGGAGTCTTGGCATTCCTGATGCCATTTCACCCTTGTCCCCAGATCCAGGATGATCAGGTTTAACCTGGTGCGGAATCTTCTCCTCATTAGCAACTCTGTCCCAGTCACTGCATGAGGGGTGGTATGATAATCAAACAGGAACTGAGACAGAGATAGTAGGAACTGCAGATGCTGGAGAATCTGAGATAACAAGGTGTAGACCTGGATGACCACAGCAGGCCAAGCAGCATCATAGAAGCAGGAAAGCTTGATGTTTCGGGCCTAGACCCTTCTTCAGAAATGGGGGAGGGGAAGAGGGTTCTGAAATAAATAGGGAGAGAGGGGGAGGTGGATAGAAGATGGATAGAAGAGAAGATAGGTGGAGAGGAGACAGACCGGTCAAAGAGGCAGGAATGGAGCCAGTAAAGGTGAGTGTAGCTGGGGAGGTAGGGAGGAGATAGGTCAGTCCAGGGAGGACGGACAGGTCAAGGGGGCGGGATGAGGTTAGTAGGTAGGGGATGGGGATGGGGATGGGGCTTGAGGTGGGAGGAGGGGATAGGTGGGAGGAAGGACAGGTTAGGGAGGTGGGGATGAGCTGGGCTGGTTTTGGGATGCAGTAGTGGGAGGGGAGATTTTGAAGCTTGTGAAGTCCACATTGATACAATTGGGCTGCAGGCTGAATATGATTTGCTGTTCCTGCAGTCTTCGGGTGGCACCATTGTGGCATTGCAGGAGGCCCAGGATGGACATGTCGTCTGCGGAATGGGAGGGGGAGTTGAAATGGTTCGCGACTGAGAGGTGCAGTTGTTTGGTGCGAACCGACCGTAGGTGTTCTGCAAAGCGGTCCCCAAGCCTTCGCCTGGTTTGCCTGATGTAGAGGAGGCCACAATGGGAACAGCGGATGCAGTATACCACCTTAGCAGATGTGCAGGTGAACACCTGCTTGATATTGGAAAGTCTTCTTGGGGCCGAGGGGGGAGGCGTAGGGGCAGGTGTAGCACTTTCTGTGGTTGCAGGAAAAAGTGCCGGGTGTGGTGGGGCTGGAGGGGCGTGTGGAGCGGACAAGGGAGTCACAGAGAGAGTGGTCCCTCTGGTAGGCAGATAAGGGTGGGGAGGGAAGAATGTGTTTGGTGGTGGGGTCGGATTGCAGATGGCGGAAGTGTTGGAGGATGATGCGTTGGATCCGGAGGTTAAATGATGGCCTGCTGTCTGTGACCGACACCTCCAGGGGTCCATGTATTTGCCAAAGATGCTGGCAACTTCTCGATCTTCATCCCCGTATCTGACGAATGAACTCAATGCGCATCTAACGAGTATCTGCAATGACTAAAAGCATAGAGACCATGAAAGAACCGGCATAGTTCATGTGAAATCAAGTCCAGGGTTTGTGCAGCCATTCCATGAATGTGAGGGAGCTGCTGGCAGTAATTTTTGTCCTTGTTGGCAATTTGGGCACTGTCCCACCAACGTGGCTATGTCTGCATCCAAACCTGGCCACTCAACATAACTTCTCACCAACATCTTCATTTCAGAAACCCCTGGACATCCCTTGTGGAGTACAACCAGTATCTGGTGATGACCTTTGCCCAGGACAATCACTCTTGCTCCCTGTAATAATATGCCATCCTCTACGGTGATCTCGTCTTTCCAGGTCCAGAAATGTTTCAGTTCTGGTTGTGATGGCTCTTTTGTTTTCCCTTCGCCACCAGCTGTTTTAATTTTGGCAGGACAGGAACTTTTTGTGCCTGATATTGTCAGCACTATCTGGAAGTATTGGTGGAACTTTCTCACACCAAAGATGACCGCCAAACCTTCCTTCTCTATCTGGGTGTGTCTTCATTTGGCCTCAGCCAAAGTCTGGGAAACAAACACTATTGGGAGTTCCTCTCCCCTGGACCACCGGTGAGGCAACACTATCCCAATACCATATGGGGAGGTATCACACGTCAGCACCACATCTCGCTTGGGATTGTGGTGGGCCAGCACCTTAGATGACGATAGCTGCTTCTTCACTTCTCTAAAGACTACATTTTGCCTCCGAGACCATTTCCAATGCTGACCATTTTTTGATAGCAGATGTAAGTGTGCCAGGTTACGTATGAATTTTCTGTAATAATTCACCAAGCTAATGAAAGACCTAAGTTCTAGTACAGATGTGGGAGCTGGGACCCCTTTGATCTTACTTTGTCTTCCAACAGATGTAACCAAGTCTTGTTGCCCCAGTAGGTGACTTGGGGTGCCCGGAACACACATTTTTTCTTCCAAATATGATACACTTAAGCACTATGTCCAAGTTCTCTAAATGCTCTTTTTTGAGCATGTCGTTATTAGCATGTCATCCAGGTAAATGGTGACGTAGGGTAAATCTTGTAAAATGTTCTCCAACGTTCACTGGAAAACGGCACAGGCTGACGATCCCTCAAAAGGCACTCTCGTTTATTGGTACAAACCCTGCACAAAATGGCTATTAATTGTAGCATACTTCTGGGAATCCTCATCTAATCACAATCGCAGGCACACATAGCTCATGTCCAGCTTCGTGAAGGGCAACACCCCCCTGCTAGTTTTGTGTATAAATCCTCAATGTGAAGAATCGGGTATTCATCCAGCTGCAAAAAGCTGTTTATCATTTGTATGAAATCCCTACAAAGGCAAACTGACCTGTTGGGCTTCACAATTGGTACGACCAGTGCTGCCCATTCCACAAACTGTACTGATTTGATGATTCTTTCACTTTCCAGCTCCCGGATTTCAACTTCTACTTTTGCATGCAAGACAAACAGCACTGGGCGGGCCTTGCAGAATCGTGGAATTGTTTTCATGGTCAACATGTCATTGGAATACAGCATTCAGTTCTGGTTTCCCTGCCAGAGGACAGACATTGTGAAACTTGTAAGAGTTCAGAAAAGATTCACAGGGGATGTTGCCAGGGTTGGAGGGTTTGAGCTATAGAGAGAGGCTGTATAGGCTCGGGCTGTTTTTCTTGGACCATTAGAGGCTGAGGTGGGTGGGGTGGGGGTGGGGGGCGTGGGGTGACCTTATTGAAATTTATAAACTCATGAGGGGCATGGATTGGGTGAATAGCCAAGATCTTTTCCCCAGTGTAGGGAAGTCCAAAACTAGACAGCATAGGTTTAAGGTGAGAGAAGAAAGATTTAAAAGGGACTTAAGGGACAACTTTTTCACGCAGTGGATGGTGCATGTATGGAATGAGCTGCCAGAGGAAGTGGTGGGTGCTGATACAATTACAACATTTAAAAGGCATTAGGATGGGCACATGAATAGGAAAGGTTTAGAGGTATGTGGGCCAAATGCTGACAAATGGGACTAGATTAATTTAGGATATCTGGTCAGCATGGACGGGTTGGACTGAATGCTGTACAGCTCTTTGGCTCTGTGACTATGTAAGATGGCCTTGTCTGATTGAGGAAGACAACAATCAACTTCCATTCCTAGACGTCAGGGTAGAACGAATGATCAACGGGGAGTTCCAAACCACAGTATACAGGGTGGCTACCCAAACTGACCAAATCCTCAATTTCCACAGCAGTCACCCCAATGTCCATAAACCTTTGTTTGTGGTGACAGGTGGGAGAGGGGAGGGTGACAGGTTGGTGAGGGGTGGGCAGTAGGTGGGAGAAGGGAGGGTGACAAGTTGATGGGGGGAGGGTGACAGGTTGGTGAGGGGTGGGCAGTAGGTGTGAGAGGGGAGGATGACAGATTGATGAGGGCGAGGGTGTCAGGTTGGTGGGCAGTAGGTGGGAGATGGGAGGGTGACAGGTTGGTGAGGGGGAGGGCGGTAGGTGGGAGAGGGGAGGGTGACTGGTTGGTGAGGGGGAGGATAGTGGATGGGAGGGTGACAGGTTGGTGAGGAGGAGGGTGGGGGGGTGAGTAACAGATTGGTGAGGGGAAGAGTAGAGGTGTTTTGGAGCATTGTTGGATAAGTTGGGGGTGGGAAGTTGCCAACCTGTCAGGGGTTGTAGTCAAGGAGGGGGTGAGTCACCCTGGGTAGATTTCAAGTTAGGGAGTGTTGAATCAGGGTGTAGATTCAGGATATCAGGTCAGGGGTTTTCAGGCCTGGTTACAGGAGACACAGGAGTTAGTCAGCACAGGAGATTGAAGGGGGTATTAAATCATGAACGATGCTGAACATTATGCAATCATCAGTGAAAATCCCCAATTCTGACCTTATGATGGAGGGAAGGTCATTGATCAAGCAGCTGAAGATGGTTGGGCCTAGGACACTACCCTGAGGGACTCCTGCAGAGATGTCTTGGAGTTAAGATGACTGACCTTCAAAAACAACAGCCATTTACCATGACTCAAACCAGCAAAGAGTTTGTCCCCTGATACCCATTGATTCCAGTTTTGCTAGGGTTCCTTGATGCCACACTCGGTCAAATGCAGCCTTGATATCAACGGCTGTCACTCTCACCTCACTTCTGGAATTTAGCTCTTTTGTCCATGTTTGAACCAAGGCTGTAATGCGATCAGGAGCTGAGTGGCCCTGGTGGAAGCCAAACTGGGCGTCACTGAGCATGTTATTGCTGAACAGGTACTGCTTGATCGCACTGTTAATGACACCTTCCATCACTTTACTGATGATTGAGTGTAGTTGATTGAGATTGAGATGATCGTGCTGGAGTACAATTCTGCTGCTGTTGATGGCCCACAGCACCTCATGGATGCCCAGTCAAGTTGCTAGATCTGTCTGAAGTCTGTCCCATTTAGCACAGTGCTAGTGCCACTCAACGCAATGAAAGGTATTCTGAATGTGAACACAGGACTTCACAAGGACTATACAGTGGTCACTCTTACCGATACTGTCATGAGCAGATGGGGCAGTAATTGGCCAGGTTGGATTTGTCCTGCTTTTTGTGGACAGGACGTAAACTGGGCAATTTTCCACATTAGAGCACAGAACCGTACAGTGCAGGAACGGGCCCTTCGGCCCACAGTGTTGTGCTGAATATGATGCCAAATTAAACTAGTCCCTTCTGCCTGCCATTAGTCCATTTCCCTCCATTCCTTGCACATTCAGGTGTTTATCTAAAAGTCCCTTAAATACCCCTATCATATCTGCCTCCACCACCACCCCTGGCAGCAAGTTCCAGACTCCTACCACTTCCTGTGTAAAAAACTTGCCCCTCACATCTCCTTTGAACTTTCCTCCTCTCACCTGAAATGCATGCCCCTGGTATTAGATATTTCTACTCTAGGAAAAAGATCTGAACATCAACCCTATCTATGCATCTCATAATTTTATAGACTTTGATCAAGTTTCCCCTCAGCCTCTGTCCCTCCAGAGAAAACAACACGGGTTTTTCTAGCCTCACTTATAGCTCATACTCTCTAATCCAGGCAGTATCTGCACCCTCTCCTAAGCCTCTACATCCTTCCTGTAATGTTGCGACCAAAATTGAATGCAATACTCTAAATGTGACCTAACCAAACTCTTATAAAGCTGCATCATAGCATCTTGACTCTTGTACTCAATTCCCTGACCAATAAAGGCAAGCATGCCATACGCCTTCTTTACCACCCTATCTACTTGTGTCACCACTTTCAGGGAAAACTGTCAGATAGATGCTCGTGTTGCAGCTGTACTTGAACAGCTTGGCTAGGGGAGCAGCAAGTTTTTGAGCATAAATCTTCAGTACTATTGCCAGAATGTTGTCAGGGCCTTTGTAGTATTCAAAGTTCCCTTTGTCACCGCTGCAGATGTCAGATCAGTCTTCCTGAGAGTCAACCCAAGGAAAGCGACAGACCCAGACGGCATACCTGGCTGTGCACTTAGATCATGTGTGCACCAGATGTGGTGGGAGTATTCAGTGACATCTTCAACCTCTCCTTCCTACGAACTGAAGTCCCCACCTGCTTCAAGAAGACCACCATCATCCCGGTACCTAAGAAATCACATGCAACATGCCTTAATGACTACCACCCAGTGGCTCTGACCTCCATAATCATGAAGTGCTTCGAGAGGCTGGTCATGGCCACATCAACTTGAGCCTCCCAGCCTGCCTTGATCTCCTGTAATTGGCTTACTGATGTAACAGATCCACAACTGACACCATTTCCCTAGCACTGCACTCATCCCTGGAACATCTGGCTAACAAGAACACCTATGTCAGACTCCTACTCATCAACTACAGCTCTGCCTTCAATAACATAATCCCCTCTGGACTGATCCAAAACTCCTCTGCCCTCTGCAACTGGATCCTCAGCTTTCTGACCCATAGACTGCAATCAGTGAGGATAGACAACTGCACCCCCTCCATGATAACCCTCAACATGGAGCCCTCTGTGTCCTCAGCCCCCTATTTGTACTCCCTGTACACTCATGACTGTGTAGCCAAATTCTGAACAAACGCCATATACAAGTTTGTTGATGATACCACCGTGGTAGGATGGATATCAAATAACAATGAGTCAGAATATACGAAGGAGATAGAGTGCTAGCTGTCATGTAACAATAACAACTTCTCTGTCAGTATCAGCAAAACAAAAGGACTGATTATTGACTTCAGGAAGAAAGGAGGAGGACACTCCCTCATCTTCATCAATTGAGTGGAGGTTGACAGGGTTGAGAGCGTCAGGTTCCAAGGAGTGGCCCACAGCACCTCATGGATGCCCAGTCAAGTTGCTAGATCTGTCTGAAGTCTGTCCCATTTAGCACAGTGATAGTGCCACACAACACGATGGAGGGTATTCTCAATGTGAACACAGGACTTCAGATTGTACAGTGGTCACTCTTACTGATATGGACAGATGCATTTTCAGTCAGCAGATTGACAAGGATGAGGGCAAGTATGTTTTTCCCTCTCGGCTTCCTCACCACCCGCTGCAGACCCAACTTAGCAGCTATGTCCTTTACGATTTGATCAGCTCAATCAGTGGTGGTACCATCTAAGTAAGGTTGAATATGGGTTCCACACAACTTCCTTTCTTGACAATTCTGATCCTCCAGGAATAAAACTGAATGCTTGGTTTGTTTTAATTACAGTTTTAACTATGACACAGCATTTAAAAGATAGGTATGTTGTCCAAGAACACTTTGTCCCACACCATGTAATATTCAACCTGTCCCTGCTAGCCAGCTAGGTCACAGCTAACTGTCCTAGACCTCATTAGGATCAGTAAAATAAAACAAAGAATTATGGATGCTGGAGACATGAAACAACAGAAAAGAAATTGCTGGCGAAATTCAGCAGGTCTCGGAGTATCTGTGGAAAGAAAACAGAATTAACGTTTCAATTAACGACCTCCTTCAGAACTGACAGCAGCTGGAAACCAGGGTGTAGGAGGAGGAAGGAGTGAGCAGATATGTGGAGATGGCACCCAGAGAAAGGGAGAAAAAGAAAATAAGTTAGGCAGACAAAGGGATTGTTAGTGGTAATCCAATAGGAAAAGACATGGAGACAGTGGGAGGGCGTGCGGTTGGTTAGCTCAATGTCTGAACAGCTTGTTTGAGATGCAGAGTGGCACCAAAAGCATGAGTTCAGTTCCAGCACCAGCCGAGGTTATTGAAACTTTGCTTAAAAGAATCCTTACAGTGTGGAAGCAGGCCATTTGGCCCTTCAAGTCCAAACTGACCCTCTGCAAAGCATCCGACCCAGAGCCACCCCTCTACCCGTTCATGGCTGATCCACCTACCCTGCACACCTTTGGGTGGAGCACCTGGAAGAAACACCACCCTCCACCCCGCCACCCCCACAACACAGACACGGGGAGGACATGCAATCTCCAGACAGACAGTTGCCCGAGGCTGAAATCGAACACGGGTCCCTGGCGCTGTGACGCTCAGTGCCAACCAAGGTCCCACCTTCTCAGCCACTCCACTTGCCTAAGCACTGGTGACTGTAAGGTTAAACCACAACCAGTCATCTCTCTCTAATGAAAGAGCAGATATATGAAACATGGACCATTCCATCCGGGACACCCTGGTCCACTCCTCCTCCATTCGCAACACGTCTCCACACAGGTGTAACACCTGTCTATTCACTTCCCTCCTTCCTCACTAACCAAGGCCCCAAACATACCTTCCAGGTGAAGTAGTGCTTTACCTGCAATTTGCTCAATTTAGTTTATTGTATTCACTGGCCACGAACTGGATTGAAGTGGCACGCAACTGGAAGCTCGCAAATTGGGTGACCACTTTGCAGAACCAAGTTCTGTCAGCTAAAATGACACTAGCCTTCCAGTTGCATGCCACTTCAACACAGCACCATGTTCCCTGGCCAACATTTCTGTCTTGAGCCTGTTGCAGTATTCCAGTGAGGCTCAGCACAAACTGGAAGAACAGCATCTCACTTTCCGCCTGGAAACCTTGCAGCCTGCTGGACTTGAGTTCAATAATTTTAGAATCTGGACACCTTTTTCCATGTCCACAGCCAAGGCCCTGTCATCTCACAGGGTGCTTTCAGCACAGCCAACTTGTTTTCACCCACTCATTGTCCCTATTCTCAGCTATTCCCCTTCACTGGCTTTGTATTAACCGTCTCTTTGTCTGCTTAATGGGGTTCAAGGTAAACCTCAATTGGCTGCAAGGTTAGTTTTTGAAGGAGTGGGATGCCAACAGCGTGGGTTCAATCTCCACACCATGAAGGACTCTCCTTTTCATCCTCTCTCCCTCTCCTGAGGTCTGGTGGCCCTCAGGTTAAACCATCACCAGTCGTCTCTCTCTAATGAGAGAGTAGCCCTATGGTCCGGTAAGATTATGTCAACTTGACTTAACTGCTTAAGTTCCTTTCTCTCTCTCTGGGCTCTACCTCCACCCATCTGCTCAGACCCTTACCAACCTACCCTATCTTCAGCATAACTGCCACCTTTCCCCAATTACCATCAATTCAGAAGAAGAGTCACTGAACTCGAAATGTTAACTCTGCTTTCTCTCCTCAGATGCTGCCAGACCTGTTGGTTTCTCTAGCAATTTCTACTTTTGTTTCTCAATAGGGTCAGGTTTGTTCAAGAACACCAGTTTCAACAAATTCATTGAAAACATGTGAAAGTCTGAAATCATGCTCACTCATGTATTCAAACGAAACAGTGTACACACTGACCCACAATCTAACTTGGCATGTTTCCATCAAACCTGATTATAATCATAATAAGAACATAAAATGCAGCAGCAGAACAAAATCAATCACACAAGATGCATAGAGAATGTGAGAAATTCATGCAGGTGAGTCAGACATAGGGTCAAGGGTGGGGTCAGACGTGGAGGGTGAGGTCAGGGGCTGGGATGGAGTTGGGGGTTGAGGGTGGGGTCAGGGGTTGTGAGTGAGGTTTCAGGTTGGTGAGTGAGGTTGAGGTTGGGGTCAGGTTTGAGGGTGAAATTGGGGGGATGAGGTCAGAGTTTAGGTGTGAAGTTTGTGTTTGGGGTAGAGTTGGGGTGTGAGGTCAGGGGTTGAGGGTGGAGACAGAGTTGAGGGTGGGGTCAGGGATTGTGGGTGAAGTCAGGGGTTGGGAGTGGGGTCGGGATTTGCAGTTGGGGTTGGGGGTGAGGATGGGGTCAGGGATGAGGGTAGGCTCAGGGATTGTGGTTGAGGTTTCACATTGGTGGGCGAGGTTGGGGGTGGGGTCAGGGTTTGGGGGTGGAATTGGGAATGAGGTCGGAGCTTGGGTGTGAGGTTGGGGTTTGGGGTAGGGCTGGGGTTGTGATCAGGGGTTGGGATTGGGGTCAGGGTTTGGGGCTGGGGATTGTCAGTGGTGTTGGGGGTTGAGGCTGAGGTTGGGATTTGTGGGTGAAGTCGGGGATTGGAGGTGGGAGGAAGTATTAGATCTGGGATTAAGGAATGATCGTGGTAGGGTATCACCGATTAATATGGTTTGAGGTTTTGACGGTCCTGGTATTGGAGCAGGTCAGGAGGTCAGCACAGAGCTAAGGTCACCTCTCTCCTGCCTTCGTCAAGCTTTCTGCCATGGATCATATCTCCACTGTTAGGAATCCACAGGAATTTCATTCCAAACTCAGACCAAAACAATACTGGAAACATTGGAACTGCTGAGCAGAGCTGGCAGCCTCTATGGAGAGGGAAACAGAGTGAACGCTTTCAGGACTGTGTCTTGTTGAGGCGTATATTCAGGTACTGAGAAACATGTATGCTATTGCTCTCTCTGTAGAGGTTGATAGACCTACTGAGTATTCCTAGCACTTTCTATTGTTGCTTCAGTTTGCCAGAATCTGGAGTATTTTATGGAAAAAGATATTTGAACAGCATGAAACTTAATGGAAATAAAAATAGAAAAGCTCAACAGGTCTGGCAGCATCTGTGAGAAATCAGAGTTAACGTTTCGGGTTCAGTGACCCTTCCTTAGACCTGATGGTAGTGAGGAAAAAGTTGGCTTCTATGCAGAACATAGGTGTTACAAAGTTGTGTAGAGTAATCATGAATTGGAAGGCAGGAAGCTCAAATTTGTTTGCCATAAAATGATAAGGGAGAAGAGTGTGTGGTTCCTTTAAGAGGTAAAGTGCTTTTCTAAGCTTGGAGATTTCACTGAATCATAGAATCCCTACAATATGGAAACAGGCCCTTTGGCCCAACAAGTCAACACAGACCCTTGGAGCATCCCACCCAGATATAACCCCTATAACCCACCTAATCTACACATTCCTGAACACTCTGGGCAATTTAGCATGGCCAATCCACCTAGCTTGCACATCTTTGGACAGTGAGAGGAAATCAGACCACCCAGAGGAAGCCCATGCAAACTCCACAAAGACAGTCACCTGAGGGTGGAGTGGAACCCGAGTTTCTGATGCTGTGAGGCAGCAGTGCTAAACACTGAGCCACCATGCTGCACAGAAAAAAAGGTGTCAGTACATAGCTGAAGATGTGCAGCCAGTTCTGAAATGGAAACCTGTATCGATTGGCTGTGCAATTGGAAACCTTAAAGCTTGTTTTGAAGTTTTAGCAACGAGATGGAATCAGCCAATTAACTTAAACCAAGCATTTTGTGACTGAAAGCCAATTGAATTTAAATCTGATGGTTTTGACAACCTCGGACCAATGCTATTGTAAGAAAATTGATATGTGATCCAAGGTATATAAGGAATGGGTTTTTAAAAATCAGTGTGAGGGCAAACCACCATCTGAGAAATAAGCATTTAGCTCTCACAAGAAATCACTAAGGTCTCGAAGAAAGCACCATCTATCCATAAAATGTACCACAGCACTTCTAGCTAAGAGTCCTCACAGAAGACTCCACAGAGAAACAACCCTGGCAGCCAGATCAGCAGAAGAAAGGTGTTTTTTCCTTGAGAGCAGCAGAAGAAAGGCTTATGAACTTTGAGAGACTAAATTTTAATTTATTTTCTTATTTCTTGGGTTTATATACATGGGACTTGTGTTTATTGGAACAGCATACCTGTGGAATTTAGTTAATAGTTAAGGGAGAATTGTTCGGTTTGTTAGTAATTATGTTAATTTGTTCACTGTTAGGGTTAAATAAATAAATTGTTACGTGTTACTTATAAAGTGAATATCAGGGATTTTCTTTCATTTAACCTCCCTTCTCTGTAACAATAGGATGGGGGGAGGCGTTGAAGAGTAAATGATAGATGGAGATAGAGCCCAAAGAGAGAGAAGGACAGTTGGACAGATAATGATTAGCCTAGATGAATGAATAGCTACTATTGGGACTATAGTGGCTAACAATGGGTTGTTTGTAATTGCAGATTATGTGATAACAAGGCCTGGTGTGTGGGTGTTGAGGTAAGGACAAGGGAGAAGATGCTTCAAGTCCTAAAATTGTTGAACTCAATATTGAGTCCAGAAGGCTGTTGAGTTCCCAAGCAGTAAATGAGGTGCCGTTCTTCCAGCTTATGGTGAGCTTCACTGAAACACTGCAGCAAGCCTGAGGCAGAGCTGTTTGCCAAGGAAAGTGGAGGTGCGTTGAAGTGATAGGCAACTGGAAGCTCAGGGTCTCTTTTCCAGATAAAGCACCCAGTCAATCCTTTGTTTCCCCAGTATGGAGAAGACCACATTGTGAGCAGTGAAGATCGAGTGAAGTGCAGGTAAAGCGTTTCTTCACCTGTCGGGTGTGTTTGGGCCCTTGTATACTGAGGGGGAGAGAAAGTAAACAGGCAGATATTATATCTTCTGCAGTTGCAAGTGAAGGTGCCATGGGGCAATGTTGGGGTGTTGGGAATTACAGGAAGTACAGACTCCATTCTATTCTCTTAGTTCCTCCATCTCCATCTCAATTGTGCTGACAATGCCAACTTTGACTAGGGGGCCCTCCAAAATGTTCACCTTCTTCCACAACCAATGATTCCCCAGTACCATGGTTGACAGGGTCCTCAGCTGGTTCCAACCCATCTCTCGCACTTCGTCTGTCAACCTCTCTCTTTCCTCCCACGTAGGTGATAGAGTCCCCTTGTCCTCATCTACCATCCTACCAGCGCCCATATCCAGAGGATCATTAACTGCCATTTCTTCCACCTCCAGTGGGATGCCACCACCAGACACATATTTCCCTCCCCTCCCTTGTCAGCCTTCCACAAGGACTGCTCCTCCAGCCATCGTTTACTCCTTAACCCCTCCTCTCACCCTATCTTCTGTATAGAAACTAACTTATTCCCAGCTACCATCAGTTCTGAGGACAGGTCACTGGACCCGATGCTGCCAGACCTGCTAAACCTTTCCAGCCATTTCTGTTTTTATTTCTGATTTCTAGCATCCGCAGTTCTTTGGCTTTTTACAAAATCTATTGAGGCTGGAAAAATTGCATCCAAGTTGATCCTGATGTCTGGATGAAACAGTAAAGATTTCTGAAGTCAGACATTCAAACAGATCACCTTGTTAATCAAAGCATCTTATTTGAACATTCAGCTTAACACATCAGATGCTATGAAGAACACATTAATCCATCAATATTCAGATCATGATCCCAATACATTACAACCAGATATCAGTCAAACATGTGTACTCAGGAAACATTGTAGGGCCTCGAAGCCAATAGTCCAAGTAATTCTGTCATCTTGACCCCCATCCATTCACTGTCCACAGCTCGAGCCGTTGGGTGTTAACAGACCCTTAGCAAGGTCAACTCAGTCAAAAGTTGCTCCTTAAAGAGTTGTTTTCTGAGTTTGTCACTTTCAGATTCCATGGCTGTTTGTTAATGATTGGATTGGGAAAGAATTCCCCATGTTGTCCCAGTCACACATAGCCAGGCTTCATGGCAGACCGCCTACAGTTTGGACAGCCTCGCATTCCACTGTTTTGTAAGCATCTGGGACAGAGAGGGAGATCATTAGAAACAGCTAGAGCCCCAGCACAGTGCCCCATGGGTGAAAGGTTCCAGATTGCCCAACTCACTTGCTGAAAATAAGCCCAAATGCTGGACAGTCAAGGAGCAATCATTCTCAGGGCAGTACCGACAATAGACAGAGAGAGACAAGGCGAAAAACACAAAGGGGCAGATAAACAGACAGGAAAGGAGACAGAGAAAGAGAAGTGGGGGGGGGCAGTGGGAGAGAGACAGAGAGAAGTCAGACAGAGAAAGACAGACAGTGGGGCGAGCGATGGAGAGGCACAGAAACAGATAGAGTGCGACAGAGAGCCTGCCACAAAAAGAGAAAGGAACAGGGAAAGAGAGAAACAAGAGACAGATGGAGGCAAAGGCATGGAGCGAGAACAGACAGGCAGAGAGAGAGAGAGGGAGAAGGCAAAAATGAAGAGAACATAGAACATAGAACATTACAGCGCAGTGCAGGCCCTTCGGCCCTTGATGTTGCGCTGACCTGTGAAACCAATCTGAAGCCCATCTAACATACACTGTTCCATTATCATCCATATATTTATCCAATGACCATTTAAATGCCCCTAAAGTTGGCAAGTCTACTACTGTTGCAGGCAGGGCATTCCACGCCCTTACTACTCTCTGAGTAAAGAATCTACCTCTGACATCTGTCCTATATCTATCACTCCTCAATTTAAAGCTATGTCCCCTCGTGCTAGCCATCACCATCCGAGGAAAAAGGCTCTCACTGTCCACCTTATCTAATCCTCTGACCATCTTATATGTCTCTATTAAGTCGCCTCTTAACCTTCTTCTCTCTAACGAAAACAGCCTCAAGTCCCTCAGCCTTTCCTCATAAGACCTTCCCTCCATACCAGGCAACATCCTGGTAAATCTCCTCTGCACCCTTTCCAATGCTTCCACATCCTTCCCATAATGCGGCGACCAGAACTGTACGCAATACTCCAAGTGCGGCCGCACCAGAGTTTTGTACAGCTGCAACATGACCTCATGGCTCCGAAACTCAATCCCTCTACCAACAAAACCTAACACACCGTACGCCTTCTTAACAACCCTATCAACCTGGGTGGCAACTTTCAGGGATCTATGCACATGGACACCGAGATCTCTCTGCTCGTCCACACTACCAAGAATCTTACCATTAGCCCAGTACTCTGTATTCCTGTTACTCCCTCCAAAGTGAATCACCTCACACTTTTCCTCATTAAACTCCATTTGCCACCTCTCAGCCCAGCTCTGCAGCTTATCTATGTCCCTCTGTAACCTGCAACATCCTTCCGCACTATCCACAACTCCACCGACTTTAGTGTCATCCGCAAATTTACTAACCCATCCTTCTACGCCCTCATGCAGGTCATTTATAAAAATGACAAACCGCAGTGGCCCCAAAACAGACCCTTGCGGTACACCACTAGTAACTGAACTCCAGGATGAACATTTCCCATCAACCACCACCCTCTGTCTTCTTACAGCTAGCCAATTTCTGATCCAAACTGCTAAATCACCCTCAATCCCATGCCTCTGTATTTTCTGCAATAGCCTACCGTGGGGAACCTTATCAAACGCTTTACTGAAATCCATATATACCACATCAACCGCTTTACCCTCATCCACCTGTTTGGTCACCTTCTCAAAGAACTCCATAAGGTTTGTGAGGCACGACCTACCCCTCACAAAACCGTGTTGACTATCCCTAATCAAATTATTCCTTTCTAGATGATTATAAATCCTCTCTCTTATAATCCTTTCCAACACTTTACCCACAACCGAAGTAAGGCTCACTGGTCTATAATTACCAGGGTTGTCCCTACTCCCCTTCTTGAGCAAGGGGACAATATTTGCTATCCTCCAGTCTTCTGGCACTATTCCTGTAGACAGTGACGACATAAAGATCAAAGCCAAAGGCTCTGCAATCTCCTCCCTAGCTTCCCAGAGAATCCTAGGATAAATCCCATCCAGCCCAGGGGACTTGTCTATTTTCACACTTTCCAGAATTGCTAACACCTCCTCCTTATGAACCTCAATCCCGTCTGGTCTAATAGCCTGTATCTCAGTATTCTCGTCGACAACACTGTCTTTTTCCTGTGTGAATAGTGATGAAAAATATTCATTTAGCGCCTCTCCTATCTCTTCAGACTCCACGCACAACTTCCCACTACTGTCCTTGACTGGCCCTAATCTTACTCTAGTCATTCTTTTATTCCTGACATACCTATAGAAAGCTTTAGGGTTTTCCTTGATCCTACCTGCCAAAGACTTCTCATGTCCCCTCCTGTCTCTTCTTAGCTCTCTCTTTAGGTTCTTCCTGGCTAACTTGTAATTCTCAAGCGCCCTAACTGAGCCTTCATGCTTCATCTTTACATAAGCCTCCTTCTTCCTCTTGACAAGAGATTCAACTTGTTTAGTAAACCACGGTTCCCTCGCTCGACCACTTCCTCCCTGCCTGACAGGTACATACTTATCCAGGACACGCACTAGCTGTTCCTTGAACAAGCTCCATATTTCAATTGTGCCCAGCCCCTGCAGTTTCCTTCCCCATCCTATGCATCCTAAATCTTGCCTAATCACCTCATAATTGCCTTTTCCCCAGCTATAACTCTTGCCCTGCGGTATACACCTGTCCCTTTCCATCGCTAAAGTAAACGTAACTGAATTGTGATCACGATCACCAAAGTGCTCACCTACCTCCAAATCTAACACCTGGCCTGGTTCATTACCCAGTACCAAATCCAATGTGAACTCGCCTCTTGTGGGTCTATCTACATACTGTGTCAGGAAACCCTCCTGCACACATTGGACAAAAACTGACCCATCTAAAGTACTCGAACTATAGCGTTTCCAGTCAATATTTGAAAAGTTAAAGCCCCCATAACAACTATCCTGTTACTTTCGCTCCTATCCAGAATCATCTTTGTAATCCTTTCCTCTACATCTCTGGAACTTTTCGGAGGCCTATAGAAAACTCCCAACAGGGTGACCTCTCCTTTCCTGTTTCTAACCTCAGCCCATACTTCCTCAGTAGAAGAGTCCTCATCAAACGAGATAGAAACAGACAGGAAGATAGGGAAACAGGCAGAGAAACACAGAGACAGGGGAGAGAAGGGAAACAGAAACACAAATACCAACAGAGGAGGAGACAGAGCGATTGAAATACAGAGAGAGAAAGATAGAGAGAAGGGAAGAGACTGAGTCTAACAGAAACAGAAAGAAAAACAGACTGTTTTCATCTGTTGTAGCATAGAGTATAAGAGCAAGGAGGTGATATTGGAGTTATACAGAGCGTTGGTCAGGCCACAGGAAGGATGTGATAGCGCTGGAGAGGTATACAGGAGGTTCACCAGGATGTTGCCTGGGATGGAGAAATTGAGCTACAAAGAAAAGACTACATAGGCTTGGATTGTTTTGTTTAGAGCAGAGAAGACTGAGGGGGGATTGAGGTGTATAAGATCATGAATGTATTGACAGGGTAAATAGAGAGCAGATGTTCCCCTTGGTTGAGGGGTCAATCATGAGACGGAATAGAGACTAGGACCCGAGGGCACAGCCTTAGAGTAAAGGGAAGACCTTTTAGATCGGAGATAAGGAGAAACTTCTTCAGCTAGAGAGTGGTGAATCTATGGAATTCACTGCCACAGAAGGCTGTGGAGGTCAGTTCATTGAGTATATTTAAGACTGAGATAGCTAGGTTCTTGATTGTCAAGGGGATCAAGGGTTATGGGGAGAAAGCAGGAGATTGGGGTTGAGAAACTTATCAGCCATGATTGAATGGTGGAGCAGACTCAATGGGCTGAATGGCCTAATTTCTGCTCCTATGTCTTACGGTCTTATAGTTTTAGGGTAAGAGGCAGGAGATTCAGAGCGGATTTGGGGATAAAAAATCCCTTTCATTCAGCAGGTGGTGGAAATCTGGAATACACTGCCTGTGAAGGTAGTGGAGGCTGGAAACCTTACGACCTTAAAAATATTTGGATGAGCACTTCAAACATCATAACATTCAAGATAATTGGACAAGTGTAGAAAATTGAGATTAGCACACTTTTAGTGATAGCTATGTCAGTGTAGACTTGATGGGCTGAAGTGTCTTTTCTGTGCTGAACGAATCTACGAATCTATGAGGGCGAAAGCTTCCGAGAAACAGAGAGAGAAAAATGGAAAGAAGGACAGGGATACAGACAGAGAGAAGGAGAGATTGAGACAAAGACAGACAGAGACAGCATTGCTCAGTGTAGTATTTGCTAAATACTAATTCCCTGATATGCAGCACTCCCTCAGCATTAACCCTCTGACAGTCCGGTGCTCCCTCAGTAATGACCTTCCAACAGCGTGGAATTTCCTCAGTAGTGACCAACTAATAGTGTAGCACTTCCTCACTACTGATGTTCTGACAATGCAGTACTCCCTCAGTACTGACACTCTGACAATGTGGCACTCCCTCAGTACAGACCCTCTGACAATGCGGCACTGCCTCAGCACTGAACATCCGACAGTGCAGCACTCCCTCAGTACAGACCACCTGACAGTGCAGAATTCCCTCAGTACTGACCCACCAACAGTGTAGCACTCCTTCAGTACTGACCCTCCGACAATGCAGCGCTCCCTCAGTACTGACCCTCCGACAATGCAGCGCTCCCTCAGTACTGACCCTCCGACAGTGCAGCGCTCCCTCAGTACTGACCCTCCGACAGTGCAGCCCTCCCTCAGTACTGACCCTCCGACAGTGCAGCACTCCCTTAGTCCTGCACTGAAATATTTACTTTATGCTCTAGTGTCTAAGACGTGATCTCCACATTACATGGCATTGCTCTGCAACTTACTAGTGGTTTCATTTTTTTTGTTCTTCTAGGTCTGAGACTTACTTTAGGTGGAAAAGATGGGAGCATGGCAGCGCCTGGAGCTGTGAGTTCTTATCGCCAATGGAATCTCCACACATCCCGCAGTACAACTCCATATCTTCCATGCATTCGTGGAATTTAACAACATGTTCTCGCAGAAGCCGCTGGGAGCCCTTCACTCGATAGATTGTCTCACTTAAACTGTGTGCTTTCAGCATATATAGCTAAGGAGAGGGAGCAGAAACCAAGCTTCAGTAGGTAGACTGGGCAGGGACAGTCACACACTGTCTCTCTCTCTCTCTCTCTCTCTCACTCACACACACACACACACACACACACACACACACACACACACACACACACACAGACCCTGTCAGTGAGAAGGGGCCAGATTTTCAGGGTTGCCAAAGTGTTGAATGCCTTTAAAATTTAGTTGACGGGACCTGATCCACTAAGTGCTGCCTCCATTTCTGACAGATTCCATTTTTGTCATTCTGGGGGCATGATTCCCATATGATCAAAGCCCAAACTCAGCAAGGTCACTTGAGCTTTTGTTGCAATCCCAGCTAATGTTACTACTGGACAAGTCAAATCGCAGAAGTTGATATTGGCTCGATCGATCGCATCTTTAATCCTTCTTTGGTTGTTAATCTGTTGTTCAAATCATAGAATCCCTACAGTGTGGAAACAGGCCCTTCGGTCCAACAAGTCCATACTGATCCAAGGAGCATCCCACCCAGACCCATCCCCCATAACCCACATAATTTACACATCCCTGAACGCTATGGCCAATTTGGCATGGCCAATCCACCTAGCCTGCACATCTTTGGACTGTGGGAGGAAATCCACGCAGACACGGGGAGAACGTGCAAACTCCACACAGACAGTTGCTTGAGGGTGGAATCAAACCCGGGTCCCTGGCACTGTGAGGCAGCCGTGCTAACCACTGAGCGACCGAGCCACCCATTAGTCACTAAATTTGAAGCTGATGTTCCTTAACAACACAAGAGAAAATATGAGTTCCTTACACAAAAGAAAATAATATAAGCAAACCAAGCTCTCTCTCTCTCTCTCTCTCTCTCTGAATGTAAAAGATCTTAACACAAATGCCTATGTAAAGTTTCAGCCTGGTTCCCAACACCTTCCATTACAGAAACCCAAGCCCAGAGAAATTATGCTCCTATCTCAACTCCAAGTTTCTACTTAAATGATTCCTTCTGGTTTCTTTCCCATAGACTGTAGGGACAATTCAATGCTTCCTGTCAAAGTCCTTTACTCGATTCTAATAACTGCAGAATTCCATCCACTGCCTCTGCAATCTTCAATTATACCCTTCTACTGGCTTCCCTGAATATCCTTGAACCTTGGCTCAGAGAGAAACTGAAGCTTCTTTTATTCCTGGTTTTATGTTTTCTGAATTAAACTGTTAACTTGCTTCTGAACTTAGTCTCTCTCAACTAAACGGAAGGCAAAATTAATGACCTTGGAAGTCTTCACCTGACACAACAGATTAAACATCCTTCCATTTTCAATTTGCCCAACGTTAACTGGGATGGTCAGTCTGAAAGGTTTGAGGGAGTGAAATTTTAAAAATGTATCCAGGACAGCTTTCTTCAGCCTGTATGTGGAAGATCTTCAAGAAGAAGGGGTAGTCCTGGGCTTAATTTTAACTCAACGTATCTGGTTAAGCGGTTGAAGAATCAGTGGGCGAGCATTTTGCACTCAGCTATCAGAACCCCATTAGATTCAAGATTGTTTGGAAAAGGAGAAGGATGGGTCTGAAATCAAAATTTGCAACTGGGGGAAGGTTGCTTTTAATAAGATCAGATATGTTTTGGCCAGAATGGACTGGTAGCAGATACTTCCAGATAAATCTATCTCAAAATGGGGCAATTAATTTCAGAAGGAAATATGGAGAGTACAGGACCAACATGTTTTAATAAAGAAAAAGGGTATGACGATTTTTGTGGACCCAAGTCATCATGGGATATACAGCAGTGAATTAAGAGAAGATGAGAGGCTTATGGCAGATACCGAGGGCTTAAAACAGTAGAAACCCTGAAGGAGTGTAGAATTTGCAAGAGGGTACTTAAAGGGGTGATTAGGAGAATGAAAATGGTGTATGAAGGGATACTAATAGGTAAAATAAAGGAAAATCCAAAGTTGTTTACAGATACATTAAGGGGAAAAGGATAATGAGGGAAACTGTAGGATCCCTTAAAGACCACAGTGGTAATTTGTGCATGGAGCCAGAAGATTCTAAATGAATACTTTTGGTGCTCACTAGTGAGAAGATCGATATGGGCATAGAATTCAGGGAGAAGGTCTGTGATAGAGCTAAAGAAATTAGCGTCAACAGAGAGGAGGCTCTGAGGGGTCTGGCAGGCTTAAAAATAAATTTCCAGAGAGGGATGAAACGTATCCCGGGTTGTTGGGCGTGGCAATGGAGAAATAGAGGGCTACTTGCTACTTGTTTCTGGCTACAGGAGAGATGCCTGAGGCCAGCCAATGTGGCTGTTATTCA
>JAHRHZ010000238.1:15311-45171 GCA_024137785.1 Ginglymostoma cirratum | reverse complement strand
GAGTGGCAGGAAGCAGAGACTGATGGTTGAGGGGTGTCTTTCCAACTGGAAGTCTGTGGTCACTGAGGTCCTGCAGGGATCAGAGTTGGAGCCCTTGTGGTTTGTGGTTTACATAAATGATTTACACTTGAGTGTAAGAGGGATGATCGGTAAGTTTCCAATGATAGAAAGATTGGTGGGGTGGTAAATAGTGAGCAGCACAGCCTTAGATTACAGAACGATATAAACGGGCTGATCGGATGGGCTGCACAATGCAAATGGGATTCAATCCAGGTAAGTGTGGGGTGATGTGTTTGAGCAGGACAAACAAGGTAAGGGAACTAATGATGAATGGTAGGACCCTGGTGAGCACTGAGGATCAGAGGGACCTTGGTGTGTATGTACACCCATCCCTCAAGGAATTGGGAAAGGTGGATAAAGAGATACATTAGGGACATTTAAGTGACTCTTGGATAGGCACATGGATGATAGTAAAATGTAGGGTATGCAGGGTAGTTTGATCTTAGAGTAGGATAATAGGTCGGCGCAACATTGTGAGCCGAAGGGTCTGGGCTGTGCTGTTCCACGTTCTTTGCATATGGTACACTTACCTTTATTAGTCAAGGCATAAAGTTTAAGAGCGGAGGTGTTATGCTGGAACAGTTTAAAACATTGGTTAGATATCAGCTAAAGTGTACATTGTGTACATTTCCGGAATTCACATTATAGGAGGGATGTAATAGCACTGGAGACAGTGCAAAGGAGATTTACCAAGATGTTGCCTGGGCTGGAGAGTTTCAGTTATGAACAGACTGGGATTGTTTTCCTTGGAGCAGAGGAGATTGACAGGAGACAAGATTGAGATGTCTAAAATTATGAGGGGCATAGATAGGCGAGACAGGAAGAAACTTTTCCCTTTGATGGAGGGTCAGTGGCTACAGGAGAGATGCCTGAGGCCAGCCAATGTGGCTGTTATTCAAGAAGGGAATAAGGGGTAAACCAGGAAACTAACCTTGATGGCAGGATAACTATTGGAAGCAAATCTGAGGGACAGAATGAACCTGTATTTGAAGAGGTAGGGATTAATCAAGGACAGTCAGCATGGTTTTTGTATGGGGGATCATGACTGACCAACTTGATTGAATTTTTCGAAGAAGTGACCAGGTATGTGGATAAGGACAATACCTTTGATGTCGTCTACTTATATTTCAGCAGGGCTTTTGATAAGGTCCTGCATGGGACACTGAGCGCAAAAGTAAGAGTCCATGGGATCAAAGGAAATTTGGCAAATTAGATTCACAACTGGCTGAGTGGCAGGAAGCAGAGACTGATGGTTGAGGGGTGTCTTTCCAACTTTCCAACTGAACCTCTTACACTCAAGTGTAAATCATTTATGTAAACCACAAACCACAAGGGCTCCAACTCTGATCCCTGCAGGACCTCAGTGACCACTGTAGATTTAGGGTAAGGGGCAGAAGGTTTACAGGGGATGTGAGGAAAATCTTTTACACCCTGAGGGGGTAGGAATCTGGAACTTTCTGCCTCTAAGGCTGGTAGAGAGACAAACCCTTTCACATCAAGATGTGCACTTGTGATGCAAAGGGTCAAATAGTGGAAAATATAATTAGAATATTTCGGTGGTTGTTACTGATCAGTGCACACAAAATGAGCCGAAGGGACTTTTTCTGTGCTGTGATCTCACTTACTCTAATTATAAGAGTTGTTTGTCGCCAAATCTTCAGGAATTGGCCTTTTATCATTAATCATTGAGTGATTTCCACAAACCTAGAGTTATCACAGCAAGCAATATGTTTGAGGAGCTCGAACAGTTCATCCACTTCACCAACACCTTCCACCCCAACCTGAAGTTCACTTGGACCATCTCTAACACTTCTCTCTCCTTCCTGGACCTCTCTGTCTCCATCTCGGGCAACCACCTAGAGACAGATGTCCATTTCAAGCCCACTGACTCCCACAGCTACCTGGAATACACCTCCTCCCACCCAACTTCCTGCAAAAATGCCATCCCCTATTCCCAATTCCTTCGCCTCCGCCGCATCTGCTCCCAGGATGAGGAATTCCACTCCCGTACACCTCATTCCATGAGGTGGAATGAGGTCCACCTCATTCTTCAAGGACCACAACATCCCCCCCAGCAGTGGTTGAGAACGCCCTCGACCGTGTCTCCCACATTTCCCGCAACTCATCCTTCACACCCCGTCCCCGCAATAACAGCCAAAAACGAATCCCCCTCGTCCTCACGTACCACCCCACCAACCTCCGGATCCAACGCATCATACTCCGACACTTCCACCATCTGCAATCCGACCCCACCACCAAACACACTTTCCCTCCCCACTCTTGTCTGCTTTCCGGAGGGACCACTCTCTCCGTGACTCCCTTGTCCGCTCCACACTCCCCTCCAGCCCCACCACACCCGGCACTTTTCTCTGCAACCGCAGAAAGTGCTACACCTGCCCCTACACCTCCTCCCTTACCCCAATCCCAGGCCCCAAGAAGATTTTCCACATCAAGCAGATGTTCACCTGCACATCTGCCAATGTGGTATACTGCATCCGCTGTACCCGTTGTGGCCTCCTCTACATCAGGGAAACCAAGCGGAGGCTTGGGGACCGCTTTGCAGAACACCTGCGCTCAGTTCGCAACAAACAACTGCACCTCCCAGTCATGAACTATTTCAATTCCCCCTCCCATTCCTCAGACGACATGTCCATCCTGGGCCTCCTGCAATGCCACAATGATGCCACCCGAAGGTTGCAGGAACAGCAAATCATATTCAGCCTGGGAACCCTGCAGCCCAATGGTATCAATGTGGATTTCACAAGCTTCAAAATCTCCGCTCCCCCAATCGCATCCCAAAACCAGCCCAGCTCGTCCCCGCCTCCCTAACCTGTTCTTCTTCTCACCTATCCCCTCCTCCCACCTCAAGCTCCACCCCCATCTCCTATCTACTAACCTCATCCCGCCCCCTTGACCTGTCTGTCCTACCTGGACTGACCTATCTCCTCCCTACCCCCCCACCTTCACTCACCTTTACTGGCTCCATCCCCGCCTGTTTGACTTGTCTGCCTCCTCTCCACCTATCCTCTGCTCTATCCATCCTCTATCCGCCTCCCCCTCTCTCCCTATTTATTTCAGAACCCTCTTCCCCTCCCCCATTTCTGATGAAGGGTCTGGGCCCGAAACATCAAGCTTTCCGGCTCCTATGATGCTGCTTGGCCTGCTGTGTTTATCCAGCTCCACACCTTGTTATCTCTAATATGTTAGTTTGGTTTGACTGACAGCTCAAAGGCCCTATTAAAGGATTAGCTGTTTTTGAAGAGGGATCATAACCATAGATCTGTTTAATATGATGATGATGATTATGATCAATGTGTTTTCATGAATTGGTGTCTTGCTTTATTATAGTGGAAGCTACAATGGATATGTCGATCATTATTCCATTTTATCTTAACAGGGCTCCTTAAGTCTGTCTAAGGTGCATACTGTAAAGACCATGTCTTTTTTTGCGTTTTTTTAAAATTGTGGACTGAATGGAAAGAACTGTTTTAAAACAGTGTTTTAAAGGACAGCTGCATGTTTTAAAATGCAAGTCACCTGATACATATGGCAAGCACTGTGGAAAGAGTATTTGAACATGATGCATCCTCGGACTTTGAAGGAAGGTAGGGCAGAAATTGTGAGGGCACTGACCATAGATTTTCAGTCTTCCCTGGACTCAGGAAAGTGCCAGAAGACTAGAAAATTGGAAACATTGGGGACCTATTCAAGAAAGTTTGTAAGGATAAACCCAGCTATTACAGACCAGTCAGTTTAACTTTAGTGATGGGAAAGCTTCTGGAGATATCCATTCTTGATAAAATTAGTAATTACAAAGAAAAAGATGGGTTTATTATGAAGAGTCAGCATAGATTTCTAAAAGGCAAGTCACATTTAAACTTGCTGGAGTTTTTTGAAGAGACAACAGAAAGGGTTGCTGAGTGTAAAGCTGCTGAGGTGATACACATGGATTTCCAGAAAGTGTCACACAGCAGACTCATGAGGAAAGTTATAGATCATGGGTTAAAAAGGGTAGTAGCAACATGGATACAAAATTAGCTGAATGACATGAAAGAATGGTCAATGGATATTTTCCGGGCCAGAGGAAAGTTTGTAGCGGAGTTCCCCAGGGATCAGTGCTGGGACCCTTACCTTTCCTGATATATCACAATGATCTGGATCTCGCTGTGCAGAGGACAGTTTCCAAGGTTGTAGATGACACGAAATTTGGAAGAATTGTAAACTGTGAGGAGGATAGTGTGGAACTCCAAAAGGGTACCGGCAAGTGGTGGAGTGAGGCTAATGAAATTCAATACAGAGAAGGTGATGCACTTTTGTAGGAAGAACACTGAAGGAGTATACAAAATAATGGGTATAATTGTAAAGGGGGTGTCAGACCAGAGGGACCTGGGTGCTTATGTGCACAGATTGTTGAAGGTGGCAGGATAAGTGAGAGTGCAATTAATAAAGTATTCATTGTTCTCAGCCTTATTAACAGAGACATTGAGTACAAGAGCAAGGAAATAATGTTTAACTTGTCAGTCTTCAGCTGGAAAATTGTATACAGCGTGGGCGCCACATTATTGGAAAGATGTGAATCTTTGCATTGGAGGGTGCAAAAGTAGTTTACAAGAATGGCTCCAGTAATGAGAAACTTTAGTTGTGAACATAGATTGAAGAAGCTGGGATTATTCTCCTTGGGTAGAAGACAGCTGAGAAGAGATTTGATAGAGATTTTAAAAACCATTAGTGGGTTGGATAGAGTAGAAAGGATTAGTTGTTCCTGTTTGTCGAATGAACAAGCATAGATTCAAAAAGTGATGTGCAAAAGAAGCAAGGGTGGTGTGAGAAAAAACATTTTCACTCATTGAATAGTTAAAGTATGGTAAATGTGGTGGAGGCAAGTTCAAACAAAGTATTCAAGAGGGTGTTGGATGATTATTTGGATAGAAGTGGTGTGTCGGGATATGGGGAAAAGACAGGAGACTGGCACGATGCAGGCAAAATGGGCTGAATGGCCTCCTTCTCTGCCGTTACAATCTTGCATGACAAAATTGCTGTGACTCTGTGGGCAGGCAGTAATTGAAGTGACTGCAGACAAATTGGAGCCAAGGATTTCTGTGTACAGATGAAGCTTTGTGGCAATAAGAAATTGATTAATAACTAGTCAGTAGTTCACAGACCGATGACAAAAGTCTTTTGCCTGTCAACAACCATGTGACTGGTCCTCAAGTAGCTGAACATCTTGGGGTTGGGAAAAAGATCCCAAGAAGTGTTTTGATCTCCACCAGTACAGGAAGCTGTTGCTCTGTTCTCTCTAGTTAAAACCCACTTTAAATCTGAAGAAAACAAGTTTATCTGCTCTTCAGCAGTTGCTGTGACCTTTAATTGTTAAGTCAGAGACCTTATATTAAGAGCCAGCCACCCTGTGCCTCTTACAAAACAATGAAAGCATCTGGAGAAAGAAGGCAGAAAAGCAATGTTCTGACCAGCATAAAAATCAGAAGGATGACTGAATGAACACATGAATAGGAACAATGAACTGCCTTCCAGTTTTCCTCTGCCTATAACGAACTTTTCGGTGTGTATATGCAAGCACGTGTGTGCGTGTGTGTGTGTGCGCGCGCGCGCGTGCTCGCTTGTGCATGAGAGAGACACAGGAGGAGTTTGTCAGCGGATTAGAGCTTTAATTAGTGGCATTACTTAGTGATTGTTTACCTCTAGCAAGAGCCTAATTATTTGCAATATATAGTCATTCTTGTTCTGTACAGAAACTTGGTCTGTATTTTCTGTCATACTGGCTCTGAAAGTCAGGTAAATTGGGGAATTTTGTGTATTTATGTTAAAATCTGTAACTTTTATGATTACCCCAGGAATATGGGCCTTGATTTTCAGAATGCTACTCCTGTGAGGTTTAACAGAGTTTGGATGCTCGTTTGGGATAGGATTACAAACAGAGGCAATGAGCATTTGAGTTGGGGTCTTAGTAAACATCAGGTTTTGTGCAACATTTAAGATTTGGCATTAAAAATGACAAAGGATTTCCTACAGGTGGCAGAGTTGTCCCTCTTAAAGCATTCTAAAAGTAAATCTCAAGATCGAGGTTGATTGACTTGGTTGGCAAACTAGACACAGCATTCCCTAACAGAGCCAAGAAGATAGAAATAATTGAAGTACTATCATGGTACTTGCATTTAGAGGTTTGATTTGATTTGATATATTAATGTCATATGTCCTTCTCAGATTTAATAAATTTGAACAGGATAGAAAATGGGAGAGTGGAAGGAAAGCAAGAAGCAAGGCGAAGGAATGGATGGCTGCGAATGCCCCAAGGTCTTCTCCTCCTTAGATCAAGGTCAAATATTACATGACACCGGGTTATACTCCAACAGGTTTATTTGAAATCACAAGTTTTCTCAGTGCTACCCCTTCATCAGGTGAAGGGAAAGTACTGAGGTGTTTCTATTCTAATGAATTCGAACACGTTCATTTAGAATGCTGGATGATGAGAGGGAAACCAATGGGACTTATTGGAGTTCATAACAATGTAAGAAAAGGCTATGATGCAGACTGTAGCTTTAACTGTAACTAAGAGACTAGAGATAGGCACTGCTTGAGTGCAGTAATAGTACAGAGGGTAGATCAGAGATCTGAAAGGCTTTTATCAAAAGGGAAGATCATTATAAGTCAATAAGATGGAGGAGTAGAAGTAGGCCATTCAGCCCATTGAATCTGCTCTGCCATTCAATGAGATAATGGCTGATTTGATAATCCTCAACTCCACCTTCCTATCTTTTCTCACATAACCCTTGATTCCCTTACTGATTGACAATCTATCTCAGGCTTGGGTACAGTTATCAATCCAGCCTCAACAGCCCCCCGCAATAAAGAATTCCCCAGAATCACTACATTTTACTGAAGGAAATTCTTCTTCATCTGTGTCTTAAACATGTGACCCGTTATTCTGAGATTATGCTCTCTGAGATTATGACTGTCTGACATGGGAAACAACTTCTTCACATTTATCCAGTCAAGTCGCCTAAGAATTTTGTTTGTTGCAAGAAGGTTGCCTCCTATTTTCTAGCAAGTACAGGCCCAAACTATTCAAATTCTCCTGATAAGACAGCCCCTCCATACTTAGTAGGAGCAAATTACTGCAGATAATGGAATCCGTGCTGAAAACAAAGATGCTGGAGATCACAGTGGGTCAGGCAGCATCCATGGAGAGAAAGCAAACTAACATTTCAAATCTACATAACTCTTCATTTGAGCTGATATGGAGTGTTGCGGGGGGGGGGGGCGGCATTTACACTATAGTTGAGGGAGGTTTGGTTGGAGTGCTTGGGGGAGAAAGGATGTTGATTGCTCAGATAAAGTGATTGGAATGTGTCACTTAGAACATAGAACAATACAGCGCAGAACGGCCCTTCGGCCCTCGATATTGCGCCGACCTGTGAACTAATCTAAGCCCATCCCCCTACACTATCTCATCATCATCCATATGCTTATCCAAGAACTGTTTAAATGCCCCTAATGTGGCTGAGTTAACGACATTGGCAGGCAGGGCATTCCACGCCCTTACCACTCTCTGAGTAAAGAACCTGCCTCTGACATCTGTCTTAAATCTATCACCCCTCAATTTGCAGCTATGCCCCCTCGTACTAGCCGATGTCATTATCCTCGGAAAAAGACTCTCACTGTTCACCCTATCTAATCCTCTGATCATTTTGTATGTCTCTACTAAATCCCCTCTTAGCCTTCTTCTCTCCAATGAGAACAGACCCAAGTCCCTCAGCCTTTCCTCATAAGACCTTCGCTCCAGACCAGGCAACATCCTGGTAAATCTCCTCTGCACCTTTTCCAATGCTTCCACATCCTTCCTGTAATGGGGCGACCAGAACTGTACGCAATATTCCAAGTGAGGCCGCACTAGCGTTTTGTACAGTTGCAGCATGACATCACGGCTCCGGAACTCAATCCCTCTACCAATGAAACCTAACACACCGTATGCCTTCTTAACAGCACTATCAACCTGGGTGGCAACTTTCAGGGATCTATGTACCTGGACACCAAGATCCCTCTGCACATCCACACTACCAAGAATCTTTCCATTGACCCAGTATTCTGCCTTCCTATTATTCTTCCCAAAGTGCATCACCTCACATTTATCTGCATTGAACTCCATTTGCCACCTTTCAGCCCAATTCTGCAGTTTATCCAAGTCTCCCTGCAACCTGCAACATTCTTCCACACTGTCCACCACTCCACCGACTTTAGTGTCATCTGCAATTGATAACTGTACCCAAGCCTGAGACTCAAACTGAACTATCAATGAAACATTAGCTTTCTCTCCATGGATGCTGCCTGACCTGCTATGATTTCCAGTATTTTTTGTTCCCTCAACACTTGGTATCAGCTGTTATGAACCTTCTCTAGACTGCCTCCAATGCCAGTATATCTTTCTTTACATAAGGAACCCAAAACTGTTCACAATATTCCAGCTGTGATCTGACTAGTGCTTTGTATAGTTTTAGCAAGACCTCCCTATTGTTATACTTCATTCCCTTTGAAATAAAGGCCAACACTCCATTTGCCCTCCCTATTACCCGTTAAACTTTGTCGCTGAATTTTTATGATTCATGGGAGAAGATTCCCAAATTCCTCTGATCTGTATCTTTCTACAGTCTTTCTCAAGTTTAAACGATATTCATTTCCACTATTCTTCTTGCCAAAGAGCATAACCCCATATTTTCCCACATTATATTATCTGACAAGTTTTTCCCACTCATTTAATCTGTCTATACCCTTTGCAGACTTTGTGCCGCAAACATTTGCTTACTCACCTTTTTTTTGTGTCATGCACAAATTTGACAACTGTACATTCGCATTTCTCATCCAAGTCATTATAGGTATTGAATAATTGTGGCCCAGTACTGATTCCTGTTGCACACCATTATTACAGGTTGTCAACCTGAAAGTGAAAAACTTATTCCAACTCTCTGTCTTCAATTAGTTAGCCAATCCTCTGACCATGCAAATACATATTACCCACAATACTAATAAGCTCTTATTAAGCCTTGTGCATGGTACCTTATTAACGAGCTTCTGAAACTCCAAACATATCCACTGCTTCCCCTTTATCTGTCCTCCTTGTTCCTCCTCAAAGAAGTGTACTAAGTTTTTCGGGCATGACTTCCCTTCATGGTGCCATGCTAACTCTGCTTGATCATATTATGACACATTCCTACTGAGTCATATGCAGACACACACATAGAAAATTAATGTTAGGCTTATAATAAACACTTAACATAAAATCATCTATAGATTTGCATTATAAGAGGGATGTTGGTCATATCTGTGACTTTTTTTAAAAAGGTCACAAAGTCATTCTGGAACAGGATCTTAAAATATATCATTTCCATTATTAGCTCCTCAGCAACCCAACAACTTCCACTGTATCATTCAACACTCGATATCAGAAGATAAATGTTATGAACATTTGCCCATTGCCTCTGTACTCTTACATCACAGCAGGTTTCCCTCCTGGGAATGGTACCTTTGAAGGAGCAATTTACGATTGACTATATTCACAATGACCAATCTTGGCATCCACACAATCTTGTACCTTGTTGCCCACAGCTTCAGCTAGTTCTCCAGCTTTCTCCACAACCTTGAGGGCCTATAAAACAATAAGTGTGAAATCAAGAGGGATAGCCAGTGTAAATCCAGAAATACGCTCTGACACTGCAGCGCTCCCTCAGTACTGACCCTCCAACAGTATGGCACTCCCTCAGTACAGACCCTCCAACAGCGTGGCACTCCCTCAGTACTGACCCTCTGACAGTGCGGTACTCCCTCAGCGCTGCCCCTCCAACAGTGCTGCACTCCCTCGGCGCTGACCCTCCAACAGTGCTGCACTCCTTCAGTGTGGACCCTCTAACACTGCGGTGCTCCCTCAGCACTGACCCTCTGACAATGCTACACTCCCTCAGTGTGGACCCTCCAACAGTGCAGCACACCCTCAGTACTGACCCCTCTACACTGCAACACGCCTTCAGTATTGATCCTCTGACAGTGTAGCACTCCCATAGTATGGACCCTCCAACACCCACTTTCTGTTCTTCAGTTCAACTCATGTAAGCTGATTTCAAAAAAAAATTCTTACATGGGATGTGGATGTCACCATCTGGGTCAGGGTGATTTATTGCCCATCCTTAATTAACAGAGAGTATTTCAGACTCAACCACATTGCTGTGGGCCTGGAGTCACATGTAGAGCAGAGCAGGTCAAAACAGCAGTATCTATTCGTGAACCAGATAGGTCGTGAAAATATTCGACAGTAGTTACATTGTTGTCATTAGATGAGCTTTGTTTAAAATAAGTGTCAGATTGCTATTGAATTCAAATATGATCATCAGCCATGGTGGGATTCAAACACATGTCCCCCTAGCCTGGGGATCTGGATTACTAATCCAGTGATATTACACTGTCCCCCATTTGATGATTCCTCTCACCTATCACACCCCCTTTCAGCTATAGTCATTCCATTGATCAGTTTTCTGGCATTCCCCCCTTTATGCTCTTCTGTATCTTGGATGCCAAATTGGGAAACACTCAATAGTGAGAAGATGTTTACAGAAGAGACATTCAAACATCAGACACTGAAAGGATATTGAGGAGCGGGTTCAGAGAAGAATTAGAATGGTGATCCAAGGAATATCCATATCAGGAAAAGACCGACACGCTGGTATCTTCTCCATCCACAGCAGAAGCTGAGAGCTAGAGATCTCTAAAATTGTGAAAGGTTATGAATTTCACTGGATGAATTTAGAACTCTGACAGGAGACTTAGCACCTCTGTTGGTTGCCACATCTCCTTGTGTAGGCTGACAACAGCCAATTTCTGACGTTCTGCCAACATAGTTGGCACCCCACACATGTATTACTGAAATAACATCAAACCTTCTAGATGCGCTCTCTGCTCACCTCCACCACTTCACAGATGGGTGCTAGCTCCCTGGTTTTCAGAAATGGTTTTCAGAACAGGTGGAGTTAGTCAAGGAGGGTGTTAACACAGGGATCATGCCACCCAGCTATCGGTCAGAACGTCAGCGAGATGAACAGAACACAGAAAGGCTCTTCAGCCCATCACTTCTGTGCTAGTCAAAAACAACTATTCTAAAGTCATTTTCCAGCACTTGGCCCATAGCCTTGTATGCCTTGGCATCGCAATTGCAGATCTAAATATTTCTTCAATGTTATGAGGGTTTCTCCCTTGACCACACTTACAGGAAGTGACTTCCAGATTCCCACCACCCTCTGGGGGAAAATGTTGTCCATCCCCTCTAACCTTCGGCATATTATCTTCAAGGTATGCCCCCAGCTCATTGATCCCTTTATCAAGGGGAAAAGTCCCTATCTATGCCCCTCATAATTTTAGACATCTCAATCAGGTCCCTTCTCAATGTCCTCTGCTCTAAGGAAAATAACCCCAGTCTGTCCAATCTCTCTTCATAACGAAATCTCTCCAGCCCAGGTAACATCCTGGTAAATCTATTCTGCACCCTCTCCAGTGTTATCACATTCCTCCTATAATGTGGGTTCCAGAACTACACATTGTACTCTAGCTGTGGTCTAACCAACATCTTATACAGTTCCAGCATAAGCTCCCTGTTCCTAAACCCTATGCCTTGCCTAATAAAGAGAAGTACCCCTATGCCTTCTTAGCCTCTTTATGCACCTATCCTGACACACCATGCACACCAGGGTCCCTCTGACCCTCAGTACTTTCCAGGGTCCTATCATGCATCTTGTATTTCCTCGACGTTTCGGGCCTAAACCCTTCATCAGAAATGGAATTTAGGCCCGAAACGTCAAGTTTTCCTGCTCCTGTGATGCTGCTTGACCTGCTGTGTTCATCCAGCCCCATGCTTGTTATCTCGGATTCTCCAGCATCCTCAGTACCGTTTATCTCTTGTATTTCCTCGCCTGGTTCGTCTCTGCCCCAGTGGCTTATTTCACATTTATCCAGGTTGAATTCCATTGCCATTGACCAGCCTACCTAAATGGCTCCTCACTATTTACCATCCTACCTACTTTTGTATCGTCTCTGAACTTACTGATCAACCCTCCTATGTTCAAGTCTGAATCATTTGTATAAACCACAAACAGCAAGGGCTCCAACATCACACCCTGTGGACCTCACTGGACACAGATTTCCAGTCGGAAAAACACTTTTTAATCATCACCCTCTGCTTTCTGCCACTCAGCCAATTATGGATCCATTTGCCAGATTTCCTTGGATCCCTTGAGCTCTTAACTCTGTTTTCAGTCTCCCATGCAGGACCTCATCAAAAGCCTTACTGAAATCCAAATAGATGGCATTAAAAGCATGGTCCTCAAGCGGACACCCGACCACTCTTCAAAAAAAATTCAATCAAGTTGGTCAGACATGACCTCCCCATAACAAACAATGCTGACTGCTCATAGTCAATCCATGCCTCTTGAAGTGCTGATTAATTGAGTTCCCCAAAATTGCTGGTGTTGTCTCCTACCTTGTCCTGCTCCTTCTGAATGAACCAGCACTTGGCAATTCCCAAAAGAACCTGTGCCTGCCCCAGACGGTTGCCAATTTCGGCCATGATATTCAGCGAGGAATCGTAACGGGGTAGAGCCTTCTGCAAGAGACAGATAACATCATTAATTCCATGAATTCTTGGTGTGATAACCCCTACAAGGCCATTGGGGAATCACTGCTTAATCTCCCTGTGGACTTGTAGAGTATGATTTCCCTTGGTTATAGGCAATGGTCTGCCTGACTGGAACTCAACACTTGATCCCTTTACAAAGAAAACCCAAAGGACTCTTGTGATGCAGTGAAAGTGTCCCTGGACCAGAGAGGCCCAGGTTCAAGTCCCACCTACTCCAGAGGTGTGTAATAACATTTCTTAACTGGCTAATTAAAAAATATGGCAAAGCAGACCCACTCTCTCCGCACCTCTCACTTTTGATGGTTTGCATTGTCCGTAACGGGCTTTGCATGTAAATAACCGATTGGCCACACCGGTAATTTACTGGTTGTGGTTAGGAGTTGGGGAAAATGTCAAGCTAGTGGGGAACCTATTCAGTTGAGTACGACAGCCTTCTGGGTATAAAAAAAGAGATAAAGCAGACCCATGGATGGCTCTGCAGAACCATCTGTCCTGAGCTAGGTCAGGTCTGTGTACGCCACATGTAGTGTATGGTTTAATCTAGCTGGCAGCCCCAGAGGCAATATCCTTTGAGAAACTAACAGAAATGGTAGCTGAGCAACAAGACTACAAACCATTTGTCATACTGCAGTGTAGCAGGTTTAGCACAACACATGAATTGGTCCCTTAAATGCCCCTATCGTATCTGCCCCCACTACCACCCCTGGCAGAGTACTTTGGTACTCCTGGTACTTTGTCTCCACAAGCTGAGGTTGATCTTACCTATATTCTTATGTCAGATTGGTGAGGATGAAGTCAGCTACATTATATCCTCTTCTTGGTTCCCTCACCACCTTTCACAGGCTCAGCCTAGTGGCCAAGCCCTTTAGGACTCCCAGAACTGAACACAATACTCCAAATATGGTCTCATCAATAATTTATAGAGGTGTAGTATCACATCCTTGCTTTTATCCTCTATGCATTTATTTATAAACCTAAGGATCCTCTAAACGTCAACAACTGTTTCAGCTCGCCTGGCCACCTTCAGAAAATCAAGTACATGAACTCCAGGGTCCCTCTGCTCCTGTACTCCCTCAAAGTTTTACTATTAAGCCTGTCTTGTCTCTCCATGTCTCTTCTGCCAAAATGCATTACCTCACATTTCTCTGTGTTGAATTTTATCTGCCAGGTGTCTGCCCAGTTGTCCAACTTGTTAATGTCCTTCTGAAGTTACTCAGCATCACCCACACAGTTTAATAATCTGCCCAGTATAGTATCATCTGCAAATTTGGAGATTTTGTCCTCAACACCCACCTTCAAATCAATTACATAAATCAGGAATAGGCACAGGTCCCAACACCGAACTCTGGGGAACTCCACTTACAACTCATCTCCAATCTGAGAAATGCCCGTCCCTTTATCACACATAACTCTCCTCTGTACCTTTACCAATTGCCAGAAATCACACGACACCAGGTTAGAGTCCAACAGGTTTATTTGACAACACAAGCATTTTGAGTCTTACCGGAGGAAACCCATGCAGACACGGGGAGAATGTACAAACTCCACACAGGCAGTTGCCTGAGGGTGGAATCGAACCCCGTTTCCTGGCGCTGTGAGGCAGCAGTGTTAACCACTGAACCACCGTGCTGCCCAACGTGAGGGAGTGGATCATTATCAACTCCTTTGTCTGTCCAACTGTTCTTCTTTTTCTTTAGGCTCTATCCTAATATTTCCTCTCTACCCCACCTCCCTTCCTATTTTAGAACATAAAACATAGAACAGTACAGCACAGTACTGGACCTTCAGCCCACGATGTTGTGCCGAACTTTTACCTTAAACCTAAGGTCTATCTAACCTCCACTCCTAACTTATACTATCATCCATATGCCTATCTAATAGCTGCTTAAATGCCCCTAATGAGGCCGACTCCACTACCTTCTCCAGCAATGCATTCCACGCCCCTAACACTCTCTGAGTAAAGAACCTACCTCTGATGTCTCCCCTATATCTACCTCCACTCACTTTAAAACCATCGTAAATAGCTACCTCCACCCTAGGAAAAAGTCTCTGGCTGTCCACTCTATCTATACGTCTGATCATTTTGTACACCTGAGGGCAACTTTTTATACAGAGAGTCTTTCATGTGTGGAATGAACATCTAGAGAAGTGGTGGATGCAGGTACAGTTACAACATTTGAAAGACATTTGAATAAGTACATGATTAGGAAAGTCTGGAAGGATGTGTGCCAAGCACAGGCAGGTGGGACTAGTTTAGTTTGGGAACACGGTCGATATGGACTGGTGGGATGCTGTATGACTCTATGATTCAGGTGATAAACTTAGTATGTGGGAGTTTCAGGTAGAGAAAGGGGTAGATGGGATTTGCAGATGGTAAAGGGATTAGATGGTCAGTGCAGGTCCTCATCAGGTGGGCAGGAAAGGCCAGCAATGGTGGCTCAGTGGATGTTGTGGGTACAGTTAACATCTGAAGTCTACCAGCCAGACAGTGAATGGTGCCGCTGAAGTCAGACAGCAGGACAATGTCTACAAGCCTCTCAATCTCCAGCACAAGAAATGCAGAGCCAAACACTGGCTGAAAAAGTTACTACTAAGTTACTGAACATGAACAAATCTCTCTCAGATTGACCTGACTGTAAGGGACGGGTAGTCCTTACGCCACATGGGCCTTCAGGGTTCTCAGCCACGTTGGTGCCGCTGATGATTAACCACAAGACAGCTAGGCCACAGAGAAACCCAAAGCAATAGGATGAAGATGTGGCAGCCATCATTGCTCCCTACTCAGGATGTGGCAGGAAATGTGCTGGAAATCTGCCTTGCCCTCACTGCAATGTGCTCCACCCATAACGAAGAAGGCTTGCTTTAACTTAGATACCATTGTCAATTCTCTCAGTTACTGTACCTTGGTTCCAGACTCACCTTCTTGGTTTGTCTAATGTCTGACTGCAAGGTGCAGAAAGTGTTTCAATGGAAGTTAAGGTGCAGTTGCATGCCCCCCCTTTGCTACATTGGATGAGAGTTTAGGGACATTCCAGGTGTCGTTTTGTGTTGACTGTATCCTTCACTGAACTGCTGTTACAGTCTTGCCCTGAGTTGTTTTTGTTCAGCAGCAGCAGATGAGTGTAACCAACTTTTCTTGAAGTATATTCCATCCCTTGAATGACATGTGAACATTCCCTGTTTGGTATAGATCACACTGCCGTGGAAGAGTGTAGGATGTCATGTTAGATGCACACTTGCTCTTTGGAGATGGAGGAAGGTGTCAAGGAAGGTGCCACTGGCAGAGAAAATTCAATGGACCTGTAACAATGTTCTTTCAGCACAGTGACAGTACTCTCAGCTGTCCCTTTTGACCAGAGCCAACCCTTTACTGACAACACTGACACTGGGGCTCACAGTTCCACTTAGCAGCAGCAGAGGAAGAGGACTGCACTGGCTGCCCTCTGTTCTATGTTTGCAGTTGATTGCAACTGGGTAAACGTCTCTGAACTAAAATGTCAGGAACTATCTTTCTTGAGCAATTAGAAGTCAATTAACAATTCTTGCATCAAAGTTTAAAGGCTGTACCTTTTAATATTTCTGAAATTTTGATTGGAGACTGATATGAGAAAAATAGCTTTTAAAACCAAGGATTACTGGACGAATGCTGCATGTTTTGAAAGCAAGTAGCCTGGCATTCATTGTAAGTATTGTTTACACAGCTACCTGTTCAAGCAGAAACTTGAAGTACAGTTTGCAGATAAGCTGGAGCTGAGTGGTTGTGTATAAAAGGGGCTTTGGATGGCAACTAGAAACTCTATGGACTAGTGACCAGTTACCAATAACATAGGCCTTCTACTTGCTAAAACCTTTTGATTGATTCTCAGGTAAATGAACATCTTGGGGCTGTGAACAAGAAACTGAGAAGCCTTCAGACCTCCATCACCTCTCCATCAGGAGCTCTCTCTGTCTTGTGAATAAAAGCCAATCTAATCCTGAAATTTGTATTTAGTTTGTATTTAGATCAGCTTACAATAAGCTGTGACTTTTAATTGATAAATCAGAGACCTTTTTACAAGTGAACCAGCCACCCTGTGCCTCTTGGAAACCAGTGGATGCATCCAGAGAAGGAAGATGGATTAGCAATGTTCTGATCAGCACAAGAATCTTAGCAACTCCATAAACAGGAACGACTGAATTACGTCCCCAGTCTCTCCCTCTCTGTCCATAACACCCATGTTTTTCTCTCTGTATCTATCTGTTAGTGTCTGCTTAAGGGTGAGTTTATCAGGAGATGAGAGATTTAGTTAGTAGAGTTATATAACTGTTTACCTGTAGCTAAACTCTAATTACTTGTAAAAAAATAGGTACTCCTGGTCAGTGCAGAAATGTGCTCCATGCTTTCTGTCAACCTGGGTTTGACAATCAGATAAATTGAGAAATTTTGCATCCTTTTTAAAATGTTTAACACACCCACGCACAATCATAGAATCCCTACAGTGCGGAAGTAGGCCTTTGGCCCATTCAGTCCACACCGATCCTCCGAAGAGCATCCCACCAAGACCCACAAAGACCAACCCCGTACCCTACTCCTGTAATCTTGCATTCCCCATGGCTAATCCAGCTATCCTGCACATCCCTGGACACTATGGGGCAATTTAGCACAGCCAATCCACCTAACCTGAGCACCCGGAGGAAACCCATACAGACGGAGGGAGAATATGCAAACTCCACACAGTCGCCCAAGGCTGGAATCAAACCCGGGTCCCTGGCGCTGTGAGACAACGCTGCTAACCACTGAACCACCATGCCACCCCACAAATTCAGAGACACACAGAGGAGGGCAGAAGGGTGAGGAGCATGTAGAAGGAGGAAAGAGAATGAGGGGGATGGCAGGAAGGAGAGGATAGGGGCATGCAGGAGGGAAGGGGTCACAAAAATAAGCGGAAAAGCAGGTTGCATAGAACATAGAACATTACAGCGCAGTACAGGCCCTTCGGCCCTTGATGTTGCACTGACCTGTGAAACCAATCTGAAGCCCATCTAACCTACACTGTTCCATTATCATCCATATGTTTACCCAATGACCAGTTAAATGTCCTTAAAGTTGGCGAGTCTACTACTGTTGCAGGCAGGGCATTCCATGCCCTTACTACTCTCTGAGTAAAGAACCTACCTCTGACATCTGTCCTATATCTATCACTCCTCAATTTAAAGCTATGTCCCCTCGTGCTAGCCATCACCATCCGAGGAAAAAGGCTCTCACTGTCCACCCTATCTAATCCTCTGATCACCTTGTATGTCTCTATTAAGTCGCCTCTTAACCTTCTTCTCTCTAACGAAAACAGCCTCAAGTCCCTCAGCCTTTCCTCATAAGACCTTCCCTCCATACCAGGCAACATCCTGGTAAATTTCCTCTGCACCCTTTCCAATGCTTCCACATCCTTCCCATAATGCGGCGACCAGAACTGTACGCAATACTCCAAGTGCGGCCGCACCAGAGTTTTGTACAGCTGCAACATGACCTCATGGCTCCGAAACTCAATCCCTCTATCAATAAAACCTAACACACCGTACGCCTTCTTAACAACCCTATCAACCTGGGTGGCAACTTTCAGGGATCTATGCACATGGACACTGATATCTCTCTGCTCATCCACACTACCAAGAATCTTACCATTAGCCCAGTGCTCTGTATTCCTGTTACTCCTTCCAAAGTGAATCACCTCACACTTTTCCGCATTAAACTCCATTTGCCACCTCTCAGCCCAGCTCTGCAGCTTATCTATGTCCCTCTGTAACATGCAACATCCTTCTGCACTATCCACAACTCCACCGACTTTGGTGTCATCCGCAAATTTACTAACCCATCCTTCTACGCCCTCATCCAGGTCATTTATAAAAATGACAAACAGCAGTGGCCCCAAAACAGATCCTTACGGTACACCACTAGTAACTGAACTCCAGGATGAACATTTCCCATCAACCACCACCCTCTGTCTTCTTACAGCTAGCCAATTTCTGATCCAAACCGCTAAATCACCCTCAGTCCCATGCCTCCGTATTTTCTGCAATAGCCTACCGTGGGGAACCTTATCAAACGCTTTACTGAAATCCATATATACCACATCAACCGCTTTACCCTCAACCACAGGTTTGCAAGAGGATACAGTTTCCAGAGAGATATTGATAGGTTAAGTAAGCAGGCAAAAAATTGGCAAATGGAGTATAATGTGGGAAAATGCGAAATTGTTCATTTTGGAAGGTAGAACAAAAGAACACAGTATTACTTAAATGGGGGAAAACTACAGAAAGCTGTGACACAAAGGGACTGGGACGTACTTATGCACAAAACACAAAGCTAGCACATAGGTGTAGCATGTAATCAGGAAGGCTAATAGAATGTTGGCCTTTCCTTCAAGGGGGTTGGAATATGAAAGTAGGGAAGTCTTCCTGCAACTGTACAAGGTGCTGGTGAGATCACCTCTACAGTACTGAGAGCAGTTTTAATCCCCTTATTGAAGAAAATGAATTATTTAATTGAAAGAGTTCAGAGAGGGAACACTGGGATGTATGGAGAGATTGTCTTATGATTGGGACTCTGCTCACTGGACTTTAGGAAAATGAGAGGTGATCTCCTTGAAACATCTCGGATTCTTAAGGGGCTGGACAGGATAAATGCTGACAGGATGTTTCTCCTCATCAGAGAGTCTAGTACCAGAAGGGCATTGTCTTAGAATAAAGGAATACCAATTTCAAACTGAGATGAGGAGGAATTTCTTTTCTCAGAGGGTTGAGAGTCTTTAGAACATCTTACCACAGACAGCTGTGGGGACAGAATCCTTATGGATAGTTAAGGCTGAGATAGGTTCTTGATCAGTCAGGGAATTGAGGGTTATGGGGAGAGGGCAGGAAAGTGGATGTGAGGAATGTCAGATCAGCCATGATCCTATTGAATGGTGCAGCAGGCTTGAGGGGCTGAATGGCCTACTCCTGTTCCTACTTCTTATGGTCTAATGGACCTGCAGGTGACAGTGAGGAGGGTGCGTGTCCTGCAGGAGGAGGGCAGGCTGAGGGCAACCAGCAAGGAGCTGGTGGGGAAGGGGAAACCTGTGACTGAAGGATGTGTGGAATAGAAAGGGTCATTGGGTAGGTGATGCTAACAGTGTTTCCTACAAAAGGTACACCCACTCCAAGCTCCACATGCCAGACCTCAGGACCTGCAATTACAGAGTGTGGCCACATAGGGTCACAACTTCCACTTTGGGAAGCTCCAATCCACAAGCTCAAGATGATTCACAAAAACAGTCAGAAACCCTTCCATCACTTTTAGATCTGGTAGACTGATAATTGGCCAGGTTAGATTTGTCCTGCTTTGTGTACAAGACGTGCATCGGCAATTTTTCACATTGTCGGGTAGATGGCAAATGTTATATTGTACAGGAGTAACTTGGCTAGAGAAGCAACAAGTTCTGGAGCACAAATCTTCAATACTATTGCCGGAATATTATCAGTGCTCATAACCTTCGTAGTATCCAGTATCTCCAGCCATTTTTTGATATCATGTGGAGTGAAATGAATTGGCTGGAAACCGGTATCTGTAATACTAGGGACCATTGGAGCAGGCCGAGATGGATCATCCACTCAGCACTCTGGCTGGAGATTACTGCAAATGCTTCAGCCTTATCTTTTGCAGTGATGTGCTTCTATCACTGAGGATGGGGATATCTGTGAAGCTTCCTGCTCCAATGAGTTGTTTAATTGTCCACCACCATTCATGACTGGAAATGCAGGACTGCAGAGCTTATATCTGATCTGTTGGTTGTGGGATCTCTTTGCTGCCTGTCCTTAACAGTGACTTTCTAGGCCGTCTGTTAGTGCAGACAAGAGGTAATCTGGAGCCACACACAGGTCAGACTAGGTAAGGATAGCAGATTTCCTTTCCAAACAGTGAATCAGATGCATTTTAACAACAATCAGTGGGAGTTCATGGTAATGTTACTGAGACATACATTATACGGGGCACAATATCCAACGTATGAACATTTGTGCTTTTGAACGTGATCACATGCAGGGGTGAAATTTTAAAGATCTGACAAATGAACATCTCCTGTACTTACAGGTGGCTACTTTACATTGTTCTGCATTGTGTTCCAACTTGTGTAGAAATCAATCCGCAAACGGACTCAGGGACGGAACCTGATTGCAACACAGGGATTGCCTGTATTCCAGGTTTAACCTTGCATTTCAATTCCACCAGCGTTTGTGGTGGGATCTTACTGTAAACGTCCCTTCTCCCTATGCCTTACCAGAGTGTCAGCGTGATGTCGATGGATGTCAGCAAAGCACAGCAGACAGAGGGCCTGCAGAGGTCGATCCCGGTGCTGTATGGCAATCTTCATTGATTCCTGAAAGAAACACGCACACACATACACACACACACACAGATATATCAATATAATCACTTGGCTAGTGTCAACGTTCCCATATGTCTGCTGCCCTTTCTATACGGTAAATGGAAAAGTCCTGGGGAAAATTGATGCACAGAGAGATCTGGGTGTTCAGGTCTATTGTACCCTGAAGGTGGCAATGCAGGTCGATAGAGTGGTCAAGAGGGCATACGGCATGCTTTCATTCATCAGACAGGGTATTGAGTACAACAGTTGGCAGGTCATGTTGCCGTTGTATGGGATTTTGGTTCGACAATATTTGGAATACTGTGGTATTGTTCTGGTCACCACATTACCAAAAGGATGTGGATGCTTTGGAGAGGGTGCAGAGGAGGTTCACCAGGATGTTGCCTGGCATGGAGGGTGCTAGCTATGAAGAGAGGTTGAGTAGATTAGGATTATTTACATCAGAAAGACAGAGGTTGAGGGGGACCTGATTGAGGTCTACAAAATCATGAGAGGTATAGACAGGGTGGATAGCAAGAAGCTTTTTCCCCAGAGTGGGGGACTCAGTTACTAGGGGTCATGATTTCAAGGTGAGAGGGGAAAAGTTTAAGGGAGATATGTACGGAAAGTTCTTTACGCAGAGGGTGGTGGGTGCCTGGAATGTGTTGCCAGCGGAAGTGGTAGAGGCGGGCATGATAGCGCCATTTAAGATGTATCTAGACAGATACATGAATGGGCAGGGAGCAGAGAGATACAGATTCTTGGAAAATAGGCAACAGGTTTAGATAGAGGATCTGGATCGGCGCAGGCTTGGAGGGCCGAAGGGCCTGTTCCTGTGCTGTAATTTTCTTTGTTCTTTGTCCCTCTCAATGATAGTGATAGTGGGTTTGGAAGGTGCTGCCTAAGGATCTGTGGTGAATTTCTGCAACGTATCTTGTAGATAGTACACACTGCTGCTACTGAGCATTGATGGTGGAGGGAGTAGATGCTTGTGGATGTAGTGCCAATCAAGCAGCTTTTTTGTCCTGGATGGTGTCAAGCTTCTTCAGTGTCATTAGGGCTGCACTCATCTTGGCAAGTAGGGAGTAGTCCATCACCCTCCTGACTGTCAGATGTAAGGACAGGTTTTGGGGAGTCAATTTAGGTCTAATTTATTCAGTAAAACAGAAAGTAAAACAATTTTCTTTGACACTGAGTCAGAGTGGTTACATCACAGATGCCCTTCAGCCCATCATGTTTGTGCTGTCCTCAAACATCTACCTGTTCTAATCCCATTTTCCAGCATTTGGCCCACAGCCTTGCATGCAATGATGCTTCGAGCATTTATGTAAATAGTTCTTGACTATTGTGAGGGCTCCTGTCCTGACCATCCTTTCAAGCAGTGAGTTCCAGATCACCACCACCCTCTGGGTGAAAAGATTTTCTTTAATTCCCCTCTAAGTCTCCTGCCCTTTACCTTAAAACTGTGTGCATTGGCTATTGACATCTCTACTGAGGGGACAAGTTTCTCTTACATCTACACTATGTCCCTCAAGTTTGTGCACCTCAGTCAGGCGAGCCCCTCAGCAGCTTTCTGCTCTGAGTAAAACTATGCCAGCAACTCCAGCCTCTCTTCATGGCTGAATTGCCATCCCAGGCAAGAACCTGATGGACCTCCCCTGCACCCACTCCAGTGCACTCACATCCTTCCTGCAGTAGAGCGACCAGGACTGCACACAGTAATCCAAGCTGTAGGCTAACTAACGTTATTTACAGCTCCAAGATAACTTCCCTCCTCTTACAGTCAATGTCTCGACAAGTATCCCACAACCCTTCACAACCACCTTATTGACCTGTCCTGCTACCTTCAATGATCTATGGACATGAACACGAAACTCCCTCTATTCCTCTGCACTTCCTAGGGTCAGACTATTCTACACTTACTCTCTTGTGTGGTGCTTCTGCTCAAAGTACATCACCACTCACTTCTCAGGATTCAACTTATTTGCCATTGAACAGTCCATTTGACCGGCCAGTCCATATTCTCCTATAGTTTAACTCCACCCTCCCTCGCTATTTACCACCCCTGACCTGAAAGGACTGGGAAATTTAAACACAACTTCAAAGAAAACTGCCTCCTGGGCCATGACACATGAATACAGAGTGTATTGGCAACCATCAGCTCCATAGGGCTGTGCCACAAGAGTGTATACCCAGGTGCTATACCAGAGTGAGTGTATTGGGTGGTGTGTCAGAGTGAAAGTAACAGGTGGTGTGTCAGAGTGAGCTTATTGGGTGGTGTGTCAGAGTGAGTGTAACGGGTGGTGTGTCAGAGTGTGCGTAACAGGTAGTATGTCAGAGTGTGCGTAACTGGTGGTGTGTCAGAGGGAGGTCTCACTCGATCATTTCTCAGACTTGTTAATTTCTTTGTAATTGGTGTGTTACATTACTGAACTTACACAAGGAACAAACAGATCACACTTGGATGGTAGACCTTTGAAATGCTGACTTCCTTTCAGTAGAAATTGTGCCATTAAAAAACCTGAACTCTTTCCAAAACTAATTGTCTTACACAGGCACATGAACCCTGGATCGATATGGCAGTAATAGGCCCTCTGTCACTGACTGGATCATGGTGCCATTGGAGACACCCTCAATGACCATCTCTAAGCTCCAGAAAAGAATGTCAACCTCAGCGTGTTATTATGGGGAGGGTCCCTGCATCTTCTATGATATCCAGCCTTGATAACGCTCAATAAAAACTGAAAGAACTGTGGATGCTGTAAATCAGGAACTAAAACAAAGTTGCTGGAAAGGCTCAGCAGGTCTGGCAGCATCTGTGAAGGAAAAAACAGAGTTAACATTTCTGGTCTGGTCACCCTTCCTCAGAACACTCTCAGAACAGTTCCGAGGAAGGGTCACCAGACCCAAAATGTTTCACAGATGCTGCCAGATCTGCTGAGCTTTTCCAGCAACTTTGTTTTTGTTCTTGATAACTCTCAAACTGTCTCCAACATCAATGAGGCTACCCTTGCAACTTGAAATCTCCCAGATGGTTACCCCACACCCCTTCTGCCCGCTCTCTGCCTTGCTCGCTCACTATGAGTGTTGGCAGAGCCCACCTGGGTGTGCCTTACCTCACAGCATTCCATGGCGTCCTCTAAACGTGTCAGTTTGCGATAGGCCACTGCCATGTGGTACTGGCTCATGGCTTTATATTTCAAGCTCCAAGTCTTCCCATAATCACTGACCAGTTCGGCCCCCTTACAGGGAAAGAAGAGAGCCTTCTCGTAGTCTTTGAGCTGGATGTAGAAGTTGCCCAGGCTGCAGCACACTCGGCATTCCAACATCTTGTCGTCGTTGCTGTGAGCGTAGCGCAGGGCCTTCTCAAAGCACTCCAGTGCCTTCTGGAAGGAACTGAGGCCCAGGTAGGCATTGCCCATGCTGAGGCATACCTGGCCATTGAGCTGCAAACCCACGGTGGTGCCCTGCATGCTCAAACAGGTCTTGCAATAGGTGACGGTCTTGGCAAAGTCACACAGCTTCTCATTGCTCCGTGCCAGGTTCAGGTAGGACTCTGTGACATAGTCAGAGTCGGCGATCTCACGGGCCACATCAATCTGCGCGACAGCAAATTTCTTCATCTCCGTGTACTTACCCATCTCAGAGTGGGCCGTGATGAGGCAGCCCAACACCCGGAACCTTCCAGGGAGGTCGGTACTCTTTTCCAAGACTCGCTTCCAGATGTCAAGGGCTTTAGCTGTCTCATTTGATTGGTACAGACGCAAGCCTTTCTCGATTTGGTGCTTTGTTTGGTCTTGGCCCATATTTGCCTCAAACAGGAGCATAGAAGACACTCAGTCGATGTGGAGGACCAGAGGGAGGGGACGGTTTATGTATGGAATTAAACAGCTTCCCCCTACCCAGCAGACAGAAAGCGTGTCTGCACGGAAAAGCCTTTCCTCAGTGTCAGCGGCAACAGGCAGAAAGCTCTGTCGAGGATCGCGAGTGAGTGAAGCTGAAAAGGCCCAGCTCCTCAGTATGTCGCTGGCAGCCAGTCGCAGCAGCTGTTGCTGCCTGTTCCAGGGTCAGCCTTTTACAGCTGCCCTGTCACTCAGCAAGGTCAGTGCAGACAGGGGCTACTCCCAGTGCAGGCTGTGATATCTGAACCATCGCCACCTCTCCCATCCTGTCACTCAACAAGGCCACTACAGAGAGTTCAGGGACTGCCCAGAGATAGGTGCTGCTCCCAGTGCAGATATAAATTCCCCCACGCCAAAACAGCTGCTCAAACCCCTCAAAAAAACTGCTCTGATTTAAACCCCCACCCTCCCCCGTCTCCACGACATACTGTTCCAAGAAATCATCCTGAATATCCTCAAATTCTTCCTCATGGCTACCTCTGCCAATCCAACTTCCCCAATATGCATGGAGATCAAAGTTACCCATGATCAATATCATGTCTTTGTTACATTCCCTGATTATCTCTTGAGTGATTCTCTGTCCCATTGCACTGCTGCTGCTAAGAAGTCGATCAACTAGCCCCACGTGAGTCCCTGTTCCCTCTTTATTTCTTGCCACCAGCATGGATTCTATTGCTTTCAATTCAAGACGATTTCCTATTATCGTACTTATTCCATCCCATACCAACAAAGCTACGCCATGATCCTTTCCTTCCTGCCTATCACTTTGAAGAGTGATATTCTCTGAATATTTAGCCAGCTTTGATCTCCCTGTAACCATTATCTCTGTGATGGCTATCAGATCATAGCTACTAACCTTTATTTGAGCTGTAATTTAATTTGTTTTGTTTTGAATACTACCTGCATTTAAGTAAACAGTTTTGTCTTTTTGACCAGGGCAGTATGGTGCCTTCCAGCACCATGGACCTGGGTTCAATTCCAGTCTCGGGCAACTGCCTTTGCGGAGTTTGCACATTCTGCCTGTGTCTGCATGGGTTTCCTCTGGGTGCATCCGTTTCCTCCCACAGTCCAAAGATGTGCAGGTTAGGTAGATTTGCCATGCTAAAGTGTCCCTAGTGTCCAGGGACGTGCAGCCTGAATGGATTATCCATGGGAAATGGGAGGATGTATCTGGGTGGAATGCTCTTTGGAGGGTCAATGCAGACCTGATGGGCTGAATGGCCTCTTTCTACACTATAAGGATTCTATGAATAATTTTTTTCCCCTTTATGCTGCTGTTTTTCTATGCTTGCTACACCCTGTCCCTAGCTGTCCAACTCTGGGTATCATTACCCAAACAGCTGCCCTATTTGCTGCCATCTTCTTTTGCTTTGTAAGTCTGCATTTCTGCTCTCCCAAACCCTCACCATCCTTCTCATTAGTTTGAAGTCCTCTCCACAGCCCTAGTCATTTGATTCCCCAGGACACTAGACCCATTACAGTTCAAGTGAAATCTGTCTCACCAGAACATCTCCCTTCTAGCCCAGTACTGATGTCAATGCCCTGTGATCTGAAACCCATTCCTCTTACACCAATCCCTGAGCCACACATTTAACTCCTTGTCTTTATTTACCCCATGCCTCAGGTAGTAATTCTGAGATTATGACCTTGGAGGCTCTGCTTTATAGTTTAGGTCATAACTACTCAAAATGTTTCAGTAGAACCTCCTTTCTCGTCCTATCCATATTGTTGGTGTCTATGAGGATGACAACAATTGGATCATTCCCTTCCCTCTTCAAGTTCCTCTCTAGCCCTGAGGAGATGTCTCTTACCCTTGCACTAGGCAGGTACGTCCTTCCGAACTCTCGCTCATGGATGCAAAGAACAGTACCTATTTCCCTAATTATACAATCCCTGACCACATTGCTCTAATTATACTGGTGCCCCCCCTATTTGAATGGCTCTCAGTCCTGTGGTCACTTCACTGATCTTCTCTTCAGTTCCCTCTTATCCACAAAGAACCTTGTACCTATTGAAAAGTTTACAGGGGCTGAGGCTCCTTAAATACTATACCCTGCATCCCATCTCTGCCTCACCTGCAGTAATACCTTCCTGTCCCTGATCATAGACCCAATTGAATTTGAATGGCCTAGTCTGAGGGGTGCATCCGGAGCCAAGTATCCGGATTACATTCCCTTTGCCTGATGTGGCATTGCAGCTCAAACTCCAACTCCTCAGCTTGGATCCAAGGTTTCTCGAGTTGCAAACACTCAGCCAAAAGTGTCCTCACGCTGCAGCAGTAACACCATATCACCCATCCGGAAACAGACCTTTCGGTCCAACCAGTCCTTACTTTTGTTTTTAAAAGACACCAATATCAATCTTATACTTGACATGCTATTCTTAACACAAGGCGGAAGAAAAACCCTGCAGTTAAACACAAATTGAAGATCTTACATTGACTTTAAAGACTAGAAATATTCAACAACGCTACTCACCGATAACTTGCTATCTTTGCACTTGTGTCACGTTGTGGTTCATGAAGTCACTCCACCACTAGTCTCATCGTCACCAAGCCTTTGGATTCATGCTTTGTATCCTTTTCCCCTCATCTCTCACTCTGGAGACTTTATTTCTTGCCATAAGCCTTAGTCAAAACAGTTCTTTCCCCCTCTGCACGGAATTCACAGTTTAAAGCAAATTCTCAGATATTCACACTCAGCCTTTGTTTGACTCACCCTGACTGTGCACTCTAAAGAAACCTCTTTCTTACACAAGGATACCCAGAGTCACTTCATTGAGCTAATTTACAGAAGGGATATCAGGTACTTGAATGCCAACTGCCACAATCAGGCAGCAGCTGTTTTAATTTTTGAACTTATGAAAAGTTATTGTCTGAATCTGACTTTAGCTCTCAATCCTAATTTGGAAAAGATGTACCAGGTGAACTCCCACATTTGATGCAATTCCCAAATATACATCTCAGCCATTGTGTGACAGGATGTGCCTTTAAGAGACATTTGTTCTGTCCTGTTTCTCTCGGAGAGGGGTGCTGTAAATCTGGTGCAGAGGTTTCTGCTCCATGGGAAGCAAAATAGATAGCTTTGGGTTTTTTTTGAAAGTATACAAAAGAAGCATAAGTGGTTGGAGTCAGGCTATCACAGACCTAGGGTTTTAATTTTACTTTCAGTGTTGATGTTGGGGTTTTGATAACAAACAGCTCTCTTTCTGCTGCTGCAAAAGCTTGAGTTCTCTCTCTCTCTGCACCTACATTCATTCTGTCGGTGTTCCTTCTCCTAGACTGGTAGAGATAACATATGAGGGAAATCTGTTTTGTTGAAATTGCCTTCGTCAAGGGTGTATTTGTTGGATGCTACTATATTGGAACAGTTGATGAGTAGTAGTTAAATGACATATTATTTTGTTAAGCATTTCGATAGAGTGAAAATTATGCCAGTTCTTTTCTTGTCTGTACACTATCTGTGGTGCTAGAATAAAGTGTGTTTTGCTTAAAGCCTAGTAGTGTGACCAACTGAATCACGTCTGGAACACAGCACCTTACACTTGCCTTTAAATAAGATAAAAGTTAGAGTCTCGGCTGTCTCCATTTTATGTTTTGAGGTGTTTAGTCCGGCCCATAACAATTGTCTCACTGAGGCCAAGTCTCCACTCACAAACACCGCACCCCCAACAATTCCTCTAATTAAACACCTTCCCCTCTACTGAACAACCAATCCAAATAACAAGCCCCCACACCCTGCTCTCAGGAGCAGGAGCATCAAATGGTTGCAGTGCACGTGGATAACAATGACAATGGTAGAATGAGGAAAAAGGTTCTGCTCAGGCAGTATGAGCAGTGGGTACTAAATTAGAAAGCTAGAACCTCAAAACATAATAATCCCTGGCTTTTTATTTCAGGCCAAACGAGTTGATATAGGATAGAAACATTAGAAACTTAAACAGGTGGCTAAGGATCAGTGTATGAGAAAAGCATTTCAATTTCTGGACGATTGGTATGAGTACCAGGAGAATGGGATAGTGGGACATCATAAGGGTAGTTGAGGCACGAAATCTCACAACTTGAAAAAAGTACTTGGACGAGCACTTGAAGTGTCATAATATTTAAGGCTGTGGGTCATGTGGCAAAGTGGGACTAGTGTAAGCAGTAGTGTAGTGCAGACTTGATGGACTGAAGGACCTCGTTTGTACTGTATGATTCCACTTCAAGAATCAGTGCTTAGAGCTCAACTGTACAGAGTGATAAAGACACTTTAGTTCAACTCATTGCACGGACCAGACATCCCAATCTTGCAATGATCCTTTTGCCAGCATTTGGCCCATATCCCTCCAAACCCTTCCTATTCATATCCCATTCAGATGCCTTTTAGATGGTGTAATTGTACCTGTCTCCACTACTTCCTCTGGTAGCTCATTCCACAGATGCACCACCCTCCATGTGAAAAAGTTATCCCTATTTAAATCTTTCCCCTCTCACCTTAAACCTATGCTCTCCAGTTTTCGACTCCCCTTCCTAGGAAAAGGACCTTGGCTATTTACCCTATCCATCCTCCTCATTATTTTGTAAGTCTCTATAAGGTTACCGCTCAGCATCCGACGTTCCAGGGGGAAAAAAATCCCTCTCCTTATAGCTCTCACACACCAGTCCTGGCAATATCCTTGTAAATCTTTTCTGCACCCTCTCAGGTTTAACACCATTCTTCCAAAAGAAGGATGACCAGAACTCTATGTAGTATTCTAAAAGTGACCTCATCAATGTCCTGGATAACAAGCATGGGGCTGGATGAACACAGCAGGCCAAGCAGCATCACAGGAGCAGGAAAACTTGACGTTTCGGG
>JAHRHZ010000238.1:0-15211 GCA_024137785.1 Ginglymostoma cirratum | reverse complement strand
AGCAGGCCAAGCAGCATCACAGGAGCAGGAAAACTTGACGTTTCGGGAAGGGTCTAGGCCCGAAACGTCAAGTTTTCCTGCTCCTGTGATGCTGCTTGGCCTGCTGTGTTCATCCAGCCCCATGCTTGTTATCTCGGATTCTCCAGCATCTGCAGTACCTTTTATCTCTCATCAATGTCCTGTACTGCCGCAACATGACATCACAACTCCTATAGACAATGTCCTCACCAATGAAAGCAAGGGTGCCGAATGCCTTCTCCATCACGCTTTCTATCTGAGACTCCACTTTCAAGGGATTATGCACCTGCAAGCCCACCGATCTCTTCGACAGGACCCTACCATTAACTGTTAGGGACCAGACCAGACTCCCTCAAAACATTTTCACATAGCCCAGACCCTAACATTTTCTTCTTTTAAAGGAATACATGAAGTGTGTGTTATAGATGTAAATAGATAGAGATGTACAGCACAGTACAAGCCCTTCGGCCTACGATGTTGTGCCGAACTTTTACCCTAATCCTAAGGTCTATCTAACCTCCAACCCTACCTTATACTATCATCCATATGCCTATCTAATAGCCGCTTAAATACCCCTAATGAGGCTGACTCCACTTTCCGGCAATGCATTCCACGCCCCTACCATTCTCTGAGTAAAGAACCCACCTCTGACGTCTCCCCTATATCAACCTCCACTCACTTTAAAACTATGTCCCCTCGTACTAGCTACCTGCACCCTAGGAAAAAGTCTCTGGCTGTCTACTCTATCTATACCTCTGATCATTTTGTACACCTCTATCAAGTCCCCACTTATCCTTCGTCGTTCTAAAGAGAAAAGCCCTAGCTCTCTCAACCTTTCCTCGTAAGACCTTCCCTCCATTCCAGGCAACACCCTGGTAAATTTCTTCCGCACCTTTTCCAACACCTCCACATCTTTCCTGTAATGAGGCGACCAGAACTGGACACAATACTCCAGATGTGGCCGAACCAGGCTTTTGTATAGCTGGAGCATAACTTCACGGCTCTTGAACTCGATCCCTCTATTAATGAAAGCTAACACATCATACACCTTCTTAACAAAACTCTATCTACCTGGGTGGCAGTTTTCAGACAACTGTGAACATGAACCCCAAGATCCCTCTGCTCCTCCACACTGCCAAGAATCATTCCGTTAACCCTGTATTCTGCTTTCAAGTTTGTCCTTCCAAAATGAATCACCTCACACTTTTCAGGGTTAATCTCCATCTGCCACTTCTCAGCCCAGCTCTGTATCCTACCAATGTCCCTTTGTAACCTAGAACAGCCCTCCACACTGTCCACAACGCAACCCACCTTCGTATCGTCCATGAACTTACTAATCCACCCTTCCACTCCTTCGTCCAAATCATTTACAAAAATCACAAATAGGAGAGGACCCAGGACAGATCCTTGTGGTACATCACTCGTAACTGAGCACCACGTTGAATATTTTCCGTCCACTACCACCCTTTGTCTTCTAAGGGTAAGCCAATTCTGAATCCAGTCTGCCACATTTCTCCCAATCCCATGCCTCCTTACCTTCTGCATGAGCCTACCATGGGGAACCTTATCAAACCCCTTACTTAAATCCATGTGTACCACGTCCACTGCTCTACCTTCATCCACGTGTTTGGTCACCTCTTCAAAAAATTCAATAAGGTTTGTGAGGCATGATCTACCCCTCACAAATCCATGCTGACTATCACGAATCAAACTGTGCCTTTCCAAGTGAGCATAAATCCTATCTCTCAGAGCTTTTTCCAATAATTCGCCCACCACTGAAGTGAGACTAACAGGCCGGTAATTTCCGGGGTTATCCCTATTCCCTTTTTTGTACAAGGGAATGACGTTTTCCTCTTTCCAATCTTCCGGCACTATATACGTGGACAGTGAGGATGAAAAGATCATTGCCAAAGGCCCTGCGATCTCTTCCATCGCTTCCCATAGAATCCTTGGATAAATCCCATCAGGCCCGGGGGACTTATCTATCTTGAACTTCCTCAAAATTCCTAGCACATCTTCCTTACTAACATCGACCTCCTTTAGCCGACCAGTCTGTTTCACACTGTCCTCCTCTGCAACTAGGTCCCTCTCAGTTGTGAATACCGAAAAAAAGTATTCATTAAGGACCCTTCCTATCTCTTTAGGCTCCGTGCACAAATTCCCTTCACAATTCTTGATCGGCTCTACCCTTTCTCTGGTCATTCTCTTATTCCTCACATACGCGTAAAAAGCCTTGGAGTTTTCCTTGATCCTATCTGCCAAGGCTTTCTCATGCCCCCTTATAGCTCTCCGAAGCTCTTTCTTCAGCTCCTTCCCGGATAACTTGTATCCCTCTAGAGACTTTTCCGTTCCTTGTTTCCTAAACCTTACATAAGCATCCTTCTTCCTCTTAGCTAGTCGTTTGACCTCTCTTGAGAACCAAGGCTCCCTCACTCGACCGCATCTTCCCTGCCTGCTAGGGACAAACATATTGAGCACATGCAGTATGCATTCCTTAAACAATCTCCACACTTCAATAGTGCTCTTCCCTGACAGCTTCTGTTCCCAATTTATGTTACCCAGTTCTTGCCTAACAGAATTGCAATTACCCTTCCCCAAATTATAAACCTTACCCTGCTGTATGTACCTGTCCTTTTCCAGGACTATTGTAAAAGTAACAGAGTTATGATCGCTACCGCCAAAATGCTTTCCTACCAACAGGTCTAACACTTGGCCCAGTTCATTGCCAAGCACCAGATCCAAAGTGGCCTCTCCTCATGTTGGTCTATCTACATACTGTGTCAGGAATCCTTCCTGAATGCATTGGACAAAAGCCGCTTCATCTAAACTATTACAACTAAAATTTTTCCAATCAATATTTGGAAAGTTGAAGTCAGCCATGACTACAACCCTTTGACTTCTGCACCTTTCCAGTATCTGCCTCCTAATCCGCTCCTCGACTTCTCTGCAACTATTAGGGGGTCTGTAAAAAAACCTCCAACAATGTGACTGCTCCTTTCTTGTTCTGGACCTCAACCCAAACTGACTTGTGGCAGCACGGTGGCTCAGTGGTAAGCACTGCAGCCTCACAGCGCCAGGGACCTGGGTTCGATTCCAGCTGTGCAGTGACTGTGCGGGGTTTACACATTCTTCCTGTGCCCGTGTGGGTTTCCGCCCATAGTCTGAGGATGTGCAGGCTAGGTGGATTGTCCATGCTAAATTGCCTGTAGTGTTCAGGGTTTGTGGGTTATAGGGGGATGGGCCTGGGTGGGATGTTCTCAGGGTTGGTGTGGACTTGTTGGGCCGAAGGGCCTGTTTCCACAGTGTAGGGATTCTATGACTCTGTAGACATATCATTCTCAAACTGCCTTTCAGTAGCTGCTATACTAGCCCTGGTTAGCAATGCCACTTCTTTTTCCACTCTCCCTATTTCTTTTAAAGCATCTAAATCCCAGAACTTCCAAAAACCACTCCTGTCCCCGAGTTACCCAAGTTTTTGTAATGGCCACAACATCGTAGTTCCAAGTACTGACCCATGCTCTAAGTTCATCCGCCTTATTTCTGATGCTTCTAGCATTGCAGTATACACACCTCAAACCATTTCTGTGTCCACAATTACGCTCCATGTGATGTGACTGGTCAAACTACTCAATGTTAAGCTAAACACAATTTATTTAAACACCACAGTTAAAATACAAACATAAGAAAGAGGAATTTAGAATAACTTAACAATTGAATAACTTAACAATTGGAAAACTTAACCAAATAATAGATACAGTACCCATTACTAATTAACTGTTCCAATATAGTAACATCCCATAAACACAGCCCTTGACAAAAAGGCAAATTCAGACACAAATTCTTACTTGTAGTTCTCCAATCCAGGAGGAAATAACATCAGGAGAGATTTCAGAGAAAGTAGCAGCTAGGAACATTCACTGAAACTTCCAACTGTTCTGGGACCCCAAACAGCTTCTGACTGCTAAAGCCAAAAAAAAAGCTAGAAAGCCTGCTCAGAGAGAGCTGGACACTCCCATTCAAGCTGCTTCCATTGTTCCAACTTTAAATAAATACGTAAAAGCCTCCTAAGTTGTGTTTTAAGACATCTTCAGTTGCCAGCTCAGTGTCTTTGCCTTTACAACCTCTCTTCAAAAAACTCAGGAAAAAAAATAACCCTTTTAAAAGTAACAGCATTGTCACATAACTGTATAAGTCCGGCCCTGACTTGCCTTACCAAAATACAACACCTCACGTTCATCTAAATTAAACTCCATCTGCCACTCCTCAGCCCATTGGCCCATCTGATCAAGGTCCCATTGTATTCACAGACAATAATCTTCACTGTCCACTGCACCATCTATTTTGGTGTCATCTGCAAAGTTACTAACCATGCATCCTTTATTCACATCCAAATCATTTATATAAATGATGAAAAGCAATGGCCCCAGCACCGATCGTTGTGGCACACCGCTGGTCACAGGCCTGCAGTCCGAAAAGCAACCCTCTGTCTCCTACCTTCCAGCCAAAGTTGTATGCAATTGGTTGCTCCCCTGATCCCATGTGATCTAACCTTACTAACCAGTCTACCGTGGGGAACCTTGTTGAACACATCGCTGAAGTCCATATAACAACATCTACCATTCTTCTTTGTCATCTCTTTAAAAAACTCAGTCAAGCTAGTGAGACATGATGTCCCATGCACAAAGCCATGGTGACTATCCCTAATCAGTCCTTGCCTTTCCAAATCCATGTAAATCCTGTCCCTCAGGATCTGGATGAGAGACTCAAATGCAATATTTCCCAGATTGCTGATGGCACAAAACTGAGCTGGACAGATGAGGATATAACAGAACTCTCCATCAAGATGGAGTATAAAGTTGTTGATTCTCAGACTAATACTTGAATCTTAATAAGGGAAACTACGATGGAATGAGGTGTGAATTGGCTATGATAGATTGTTACTGAAGCATGTTACTGAAAAGTAACATGCAATGCCAAAAAGCATACAAAAGTAGTTTATTCCTGATTAAACATAGAACATAGAACAGCACAGCACCGTACAGGCCCACGATGTTGTGCCGACCTATTATCCTACTAAGATCAGTCTACCCTGCATTCCCTACATTTTATTATCCTCCATGTGCTTATTCAAGAGTCGCTTAAAAGTTTCTAGAGTATCTGACTCCACTACCACTGCCGGCAACGCATTCCACACGCCCACCACTCTCTGTGTGAAGAACCTACCTCTGACATCTCCCCTCTACCTTCCTTCAATCGCCTTAAAATTATGCCCCCTCGTAATAGTCATTTCCACCCTGGGAAAAAGTCTCTGACTATCCACTGTATCTATGTCTCTCATCATCTTGTAAACATCTATCAAGTCACCTCTCATCCGTCTTTACTCCAATGAAAAATGCCTTAGCTCCCTCAACCTTTCCTCATAAGACCTGCCCTCCAGTCCAGACAGCATCCTGGTAAATCTCCTCTGTACCCTCTCTAAAGCTTCCACATCTTTCCCATAATGAGGTGGCCAGAACTGAACACAATATTCCAAGTGTGATCTAACCAGAGTTTTATAGAGCTGCAGCATAACCTCATGGCTCTTGTACTCTTGGCTTTCATTGGCAGGGGAATTGAGTTTAAAGAGAATAGTGGCCAAACCATGGCTCATGAGGGAAGTTACAGACAGTATTAGGTACAAAAATGAGACATACAAATTGGTAAGTAAAAACAATGAGGATTGGGAACAGTTTAAAAGTCAGCAAAGAAGGACCAAGGGATTGATTAAGAATCTGTGTGGAACCACAGAAGAGAGAGATACTAAATGAATATTTTGCTTCTGATTTGGATGTGGAGAAAGACATGGAAGCTAAATAAGTATCAATGTCTTCAAAACAGTTCACATTACAGAAGAGGAGGTGCTGGAGGTCTAAGAAGCACAAAGGTAGATAAATCTCCAGAACTAGATAAGTGTATCTGAGGCCAGTGTGGAAAGCTAGGGAAGAAACTGTGGGGTCCCTAGCAAAGATATTTGCGTTGACAGCCACAGATGAGGTGCTGGAAGACTGGAAGGTGGCTAATGTTGTGCCTTTATTTACAATTTCAAGAAACTCTCTTGGCTGCAGTTAACAAATTCTGCCCCATCTAAGGGAGTCCCCGTCAATACTGGGGAAGGTAAAGTCACCCATTACGACAACCTTTTTCACACAAAGGATAGGTTAGAGGTGGAATGAACTGCCAGATGAATTGGTAGGGACAGATACACAAACTGGAAAGGTTTAGAGGGATATGGGTCAAAAGCAGGCAACTGGGGCTAGTTTAGTTTGGGGAACTCAGTCGAAAAGGAAGAGTTGGAACAAAGGATCTGTTTCCATGCTGTATGACTATGACTCCAAGAAGGGAAAAAGCACTATGAGAATAAGCTTGCAGGGAACATAAGAACTGACTGTAAAACTTTATGCAAGCATGTGAAGAGAAAAAGATTGGTTAAAACTAGTATAGGTCCCTTACAGTAAGAAATAGGGGAACAAAGAAATGGCTGACAACTAAATGCCTACTTTGCTTCGTCTTCACAAAGGAGTCCACGAATAACGTACCACAAATGATGGGGAACGTAGGCTTTAGTGAGAGGGAAGAGCTGAAGGAAATCTGTAATCATAGAAAGATGGTGTTGGAGAATTTGATAGGATTGAAGGCTGATAAATATGCAGGAACTGATAATGTACATCCCAGAGTAAGAAAGTAAGAAAATACATCTCATTCCCTTAAGAAAGTGGCCCTAGAAAGTGGATGCACTGGTGGTCATCTTCCAATATTCTTTCCACTCTGGAGCAGCCTACAGATCGGAGGGTAACCGACATAACCCCACTGTTTAAAAAGGGAGTTAGAGAAAAAACAAGGAATTACAGACCAACGAGTCTGACGTTGGTGGTGGGCAAGATGCTGGGATCCACTATTAAGGATTTTATAGCAGTGCACTTAGAAAACAGTGGTAGAATCACTCAGCATGGATTCACTAAAGGGAAATTATGCTTGACAAATCCACTGACTTTTTTTTAAGGATGTAACTTGTAGAGTTGATCAAAGGGAATCAGTAGATGCAGTTTATTTGGGCTTTCAAAAAGCTTTCGACTTTTTTTTATTCATTCAAGGGTCAAGGTTATCACTGCCCATGTTAGTATTTATTGCCCATCTCTAATTGCCTGGAGGGCAGTTAAGAGTCAGCCACATTGCTGAGAGTCTGGAGTCACATGTAGGCCAGACCAGGTAAGGATAGCAGAGATAACAAGGTGTAGAGCTGGATGAACACAGCAGGCCAGCTGGGATGAGGTTAGTTGGTAGGAGATGGGGGTGGGGCTTGAGGTGAGAGGAGGGGATAGGTGGAAGGAAGGACAGGTTAGGGAGGCAGGGACAAGCTGGGCTGGTTTTGGGATGCAGTAGGGGGAGGGGAGAGTTTGAAACTTGTGAAGTCCACATTGGACTTCAAGGGTAAGCAGTAAGGATAGCAGTTTCCTTCCCTGAAAGGTATTAGTGAACCAGGTTTTTCTGACCAACTCCACTATCTGCTGTGGTGGGATTTGAACTTGGGTCTCCAAAACATTACTTGGGTTTCTCCATTAACAGTCCAGATACCACCAGGCTGTCACCTCTTCATAGTCCTATTAAGAGATTAATGTTTAAAACTAATATGCATGGGATCGGGGGTAGCATATTGAGATGGATAGAAAATTGGTTAGCAGACATGAAGCAGAATTGGAACAAACAGGATTTTTTTCTTGCCTGGCAGGCAGTGACTAGTGGAGCACACAAGATCAGTACTAGAGCCCCAGATATATGTTAATGATTTAGATGAGGCAACTATATGTAATCTCAAAATGTGCATTTGATTCAAAACTGGGTGGAAGGATGAGCTGTGAGGAGCTTGTCGAGATATTGCAGTGTGATTTGGACAGGCTGAGCAAGTGGGCAAATACATAGTGGACGCTGTATAATGTGCATAAATGTGATGTTATCCACTTGGTAGCAAAAATTGGAAGGCAGATTATTATTTAAGTGGCTGTAAATTCAGGGGAGTGTTCAACGAGGCCTTGATGTCCTTGTGCACAATTGCTGAAAGCAAGCATGCAGGTGTAGCAGGCAGTGAAAAAAAAGGCAGACTGTATGTTGACCTTCACGGTGACAGGATTTGAGTGCAGGAACAAGGATGTCTTGCTGCATTTAGACAAGGCATTGTCGAGGCCATAACTAGGACACTGTAAGCAGTTTTGGTTCCCTTATCTGTGGAGGGTCATTCTTCCTACTGAGTGATGCAGGAAAGATTTACCAAATTGATTCCCAGGAATCAATTTTGACATATGAGGAGAGATTAAGTTAATTTGAATTGAATTTACTGGAGTTTAGGAGAATGAGGGCAATGCTCATAGAAACCTATTAACTTCTAACAGGACTAGGTAGGTTAGATTACAGCAGCACAGCCACCACCAAGAGCAGAACTAACACATTCACAACAGGAGACTGATGAATGCTCATGACATTCATATCCTGAGACAGAACATAAAACTTAAACAGACTGGTGCAAATCTCAATGCCCAGCATTGAGAATAAAGATTGACATTCCAAGATTTGAGAGAAAAGTGGAAGATATGGAAATGTTGGGAGTACCTTCTGGACTGAAAGCGATTTTACCATTTGGTTTCTTGGAAAATAAGGTCTTCCTGCTTCTATGCTGCTGCTTGGCCTGCTGTGTTCATCCAGCTCTACCCCTTGTTATCTCAGTTTAATGTGCGTTGTGGGCCATTCTCCAAGTCAAATGACTTTGATGAACAAAGCTTTTTGAGAAGTCAGAGATGGGTTTTATAGATCTTAATTGCAGTACGCTTCTTCTGCTAAAGTCGTAACACCAGACCATACGTAGTTCATGAGCACATGCACACATCAGAAAAGAAACAAGCAGACGACAGAATCTTCTCAAACTGTTTAATCGTAAATACTAAACAAGGAAGGTACCACACTTTCATACAAAATGACCGCAAATCTATGCGTGCAGTTAAAACATTTTAGTACCCTTTCAAGTCCAAAATAGTAGGAAAAATCTGAAACAAATACCAGCTTTATTCAAACTAGCAACATTTTGCCATTCCTCTACATCAACTGTTGGCTCCAAAACAACTTACAAGTGGTTTTATGGTTTCTTTCAGTATTAATTCCATAATTTGTTTCAAGATTACAGCACAAAAAAAACACACTAGATAATGACACTTTGCAAAAAAAAAGCTTTTCCTTGGTAATGAGTGAGCAAAATTGCATTTTACTTTAGTTACAGGGGTTTGGTCATTGCGGCAAACTTCTAGAAATCAGTAACATTCACATTTGTTAATCGTTTAATAGTTCTTGTACAAAAGGCAAAATTTTACAAAACCTATAGAGTTAAATACAATCAGTTTGTACCAATAAAAAGCCCACAGGATTTTGAATTGTTTGTTAACTCACAAAGCAGCAAGAGTTTTGAAAATCAGTCACTCAAGTATTGTGTTTATTTGTAATCTTTACATTATCAAAAGACAAGAAGATGGTAATTACACATCTGTTACGTTCCACAGGATTTGGATGTGGCGGGACAGTTCAGGCGACCAAGTGCCCATGGTGATGTTGCAAGATTAGCAATGATGCTGGAGCGGGAACACATATAAGGAGTGTCTGTGAGGTGACAATGGGATAGCGTATGAAAACCAGCCTCCACTCTGCTGTGGATCAATGGCAGGAAACACAGGTTCCCCTGGTGGATTCTGGACGGGGGTGGGGGGTGGGGTTGGGGGGGGAGGTGGAGGGAATTCTACTTAAAGTGTTTAATGGGAAAAGAGTGCAGGAGCCACAGTGAATGTACTTCATAGACACACCTGGAGCATGAACATTACTAACATTCACTTGAGGTCCTGTGAGGGTGCCAGTCTGTTTAGTGGGGTTGGTGGAACTGAAGCACTGGCTACTGAGCATTTTTAATCAAAGGGCCGAATGGTCTACTCTTTTTCCCATTTCCTATAAATGCTAAGCCATCTCCCCACACAAAGTATAGGAACAAAGGTGTAGGCACCCTTTAATCTGGGAGGATGAGTGTGCCAGGTCCAGCTTGGTGCTGGGAGAGGGGTTCAGAAATAAGCCAACTAAACTAGGCTCAAACGTGGCCAAATACTGCAGCTGGCAAACCACCACAGGTTCCTGTTAAGAACTAGTTTGCAAAATTAGCAGCTGGGAGATTTGCTTTTCAAAGAAAGTTGTTTTATCTGAAAACTGTAATTAACTGTTGTTCAGTTTCATAAATTATCGTTTTGCTAGATTAAGAAATGGTGCAACATGTACACAGTGTCAAGAGTTCAGATCAGTGCATCAATATGCCCTGGAACAGCCTAGAAGAGCCCCTCAGCCCACGGACACCTGAATGTGTGTCTTGAGGACAGGGCTTTAAGGAGACTTTGGGGGTTTTGAAAAAGCAGGGCCGAGATTGAGGAGGCATATATTTAAACAATGTGGCCCACAGAAATGCTCTATTAGAGACACTGCTGTGAGCAGAAGGGTCTTGAAAAGCCTGGCTGTTTCATTGTAGCTCTAAGTCTGCTGGGTTGAACAGAGTGAGTGAGCGATCTGTTTAGAATCAGAAGTGATAACAGCACAGGGAAATGAAATCCCAGGAAAACTCAGACATGGGCTCACAGTGGCTGTGTCAGAGGCAAGGAAAGGGTTTCAATGTTGGAGATTGAGAAGTGGCAATGTGAGGTTAAAGAGTTGGGTAAGGATGAAATAGGGAGGCCTGGGACTAAGGGTGAGTGTGTTTGTGTTCAGGCAGTAGTTCAGGACGGAGGGGCTGAGGCAGTCGGTAGAGGTGGGCTTTCAGTTGGAGGTGGTTGTATTGAGGATGTTGAGGCCCAGGGTTGTTGGAGGTTCAAGTGGAGGGGGTTGAGTCTGAGTGCCTCAGGGTCTGGTTGGAAGTTGAGTGTGAACAGTGATTGAGTGTTTGGTGTTCGGTGTTCTGAACTGAATTGGGGAAGTGGGGTGTGGGCTTCAGAGTTGGGAAATGCAATTACCAACACTCCTCCCCACCCAATGTCCCATTAGAGTCGGCAGAAATCTCCACAAACTCTTCACAGAACTGAACAGGTTGTCAAACCCAAATGTGGTTCACTTCCTCAAAATAACCAACCCTCTGTGCTCTCCTTCTTATTTAGCTACAAATAAAGATGTATCCCACCATCCACTGGAAATGACCCAACGCATGATCTCCAGTAAAATCAAACATTTCTCCATATATGTGAACGTAATCAGGAGTTTGATGCACATACTCTGTGTTTGTGTGTCTGTGTGCATACGCACGAGATAGAGAGAGAGAGAGAGAGAGAGAGAGAGAGAGAGAGGTTGGGGAGAGGGAGAGGTAGGGAACAGATTAAACATCACAGATGCTGGGTTTGGATAGACAGAGGGGACATTTTGAACAGGACACATCTGGTCTAACTATGATATTTGCCACAACAGAGTTCAAAAATATACTTTATTTAAACCTCCAACTTTTTTTGCACTTTATCAAACTGTAAATTTAAAGTCAGGAAGACAGAGAAGCAGTACAAAGTGAAAAAGGCTGTAACATGCAAATAACACTTGGCACTAAATAGAGTTAACAACAAGTCACATCACATTTTGCTGAAGTTTTCAGCATAGATACAATACACATGCAAGGTATAGTCACACCAAACTCGACAACATTAAACTACTGACTTTTCTTTTTTTTTGCTTTTCAAACACTTACTGCTAACAACAGAAAATCAAAGTGCCAAAAGAAACCCTATGGGAAATGGCCGACACTTTGAAAGAAGCAATTCAAGTATTTCTTTACTGATGTCACTCCAGCATAATGAACAGGGAAAGGTGGTAGGGGGGTGGGGATAGAGAGAAAATGAGGGAAGTGAAGGGGAAGAGAGAGAGAACAAAGGAGGCGAGGAGGGACAGAGAAATAGGAAGGCAAGGGGGAGAGAGAGAAAGAGGAAGGCAAAGCGAGAAGCAGAGAAAGGGTCAGACAGAGAGAGAGGGTAGTGAGAGGGGTCAGGGAGACAGAAAGGAGGAGATAGAGAGAGGAGAAAGGAGAAAGAAGGGTCAAGACAAGAGACAAGTGGCGAAGGAGCGACAGGAGAGAAAATGGTAAGAGTGATCAATTGCAGAGGGTAAAGATTGTGAAAAGGGAAATAAGACGCTGAAGTGGAGAAAGAGAAAGCTCAACCCTGCCAATATATGGAGAAGAACGCATCTGAGGTTCATTTCCCTTCGAGTAAATTGTGACAAACACTCCACACTGTCCTAAACACACACCACACTAAAAAAAAACACCAATAAGATGCACACAAATGATTTTCTGCATTTTTTTCAAATTGATTGGCTGCTTGAGATATAAAGCCCTCTGCCCGTGCTAGAAAGGGCGCTTTGCAATAAGGAATAGAAAGAAGTGTCAAAATGCTGCAATTTAGTTAAGAAATTCTAGAAAAATAGACTCTCGAAGAAGTTTTAGAAGATTTCAATGTAACAATCTGGAAGCTTGTTTAAAGCAGCCTGCCCCAGCAGCACTCAGTGAGGTCGGGAAGGTGGGGGTGAGGGAGTACATGGGAGTAGAGGTGAATGAAAGGTTTCTGAAATACATCAAATTTAATAGTCTAAACAAGGTCAAAGGTCAGCAGAGGTCAAGCATCAGAGAAGCTCAGAAACAACGAGGGGATGATGAACTTGGACGTCACAGCAACATGCTAGGCAAACGATGAACAAACGGGCACGAAGATATCTAGAAAAGAAAACAAAACCAGAAAGGGAGAAGGACCAAGTTACACAAAGCCATAAAAAAGGAAGAAATAAAATAAAACTAAAATTAAAAACAAAACACAATGATACAGTGCATGGGGTCAACGCATAATTTGAACGATGGGACGGGGAAATAGCACATGCTGAACACGAGAACAGACGTAACTCACACACGTACATGGATGACACCAGACAGTCCTCAGCAACTGAGGAGTCAGGGATTGGGAGATGAGGAAGGGGCAGGGCCCACACCCTGTGTCCTATGATTTACAGTCTGCACCCATTGCCAAGTGAGAATGTTCCTCGTCAAAGGGGAGAATGCTAGGAAGGAAACAGACAGACATGAGGGGCAGAGAGCGCAGGGAAGACCAGCACCAATACCCCACATGACTATAAATCAAAAGCCTGGTATAGGTAAAGTCATTTTCAAAACTAATACTGTTCAAGCGACAAACTCTCACACCACAACAGCAGATGGAAAATCCCTAGATATAAAATAGAATCACCAGACTGACAGCCATTGAAACAATATGGATGCTGCAATCCCTGGGAACACAGCTGCTCACCTCGCAGGACACCAGACCAGGAAACCTTTTCCCAACTTGGGACATTCCAAACCCTTCAGGGCTTTTTGAAGTGTGACTTACAAATGAACATATGAAACACAGAATGGCACCTCATGCCTGCAGTGCTCAAAAACAGCAAGGTGTAAAAGCATTTTGCAATATCGGATTGGGGACAATTTTTAGCCGAGACTCAAAGAGAACTCTCTGCTTTTCAGCCATTACAATCATAAGTGACTTCACTTCTACCAAAGGGGTCAAAAGATGTCTCAGTGTAACGTGTTATTTGAAAGACAGCAGCTGCAACAGTGCGGCGCTTCCTCAGCACTGACCCTCTGACACAATCTTAGTTAGTCATGCTGCATTTGGTACTCAGAATTTGGAGTAACAGGAAGCATGCTGTTGGGCAACACAGTACTTCCTCTCTCACAGTGCAACTGGGGATGTGTGCTGATGCACGATCTTCAATTACAAATGGAATCAACACCAGCGATTTAGCACATGGGCCTCAGGAGCAAGGGAGGGACCAGACTGGAGGAAGGAACAGGTAGGTGGGTGGGTGGGAATGGAAGTGGGGAAATAGGAGGAAGCTCCTTCTGTGCACTGAAAGTAGTGTTTGCAGTGGCCTCAGGTGGGGACAGAGTTGATGTCAGAGATTAGATGTGATCTGCTACTTATGGATAACGCTTGGTTTGGCTTGTCAGCATCATTCCATCCTCAGTTACTCTCGATAGTCCCTTCAAAACTGATCAATCCCCTATCCAGTGGCTACGCACAGGAGATCAATCCTATGTCAGCAACACAGTGCAGGAACAAGGTCAGTTCCTTCATTGGGACATCATACTTTGACAACTAGTTTGAGTGAGGCTGGCCAGCTATCATATTGAAATGAAATCTATCACTTCTCTCCAAATAGCTATTTAAAAAAAAAACACAAGAAGGTTCAAGTATTTGGATTCAAGAGTGTCAGAGGGACCCTGTTTCAGTAGTTCCACCTCAAACATTGCATAAAACAGCCATGTAAACAAATCGTCTACAAAACACTGATTCCCCAATAAAATATCTCACAAAATAAATAATCTCCAACACTCAGGAGCAGTAAAAAATCTCTATAAAAATACAAAAGGTAGAATTGTGATTATACATTCATCCCAATCTCGTTTTGTGCATTTTAAAACAAGTTCACATTAATTCCACTGGAGGTTTTAAAAGTTGAATGTGCGAAAACAAAATATACTTTGTTCTGTTTCTTTTTTAAAAACCCCAATTCCAAAAAAAAAACGACTGGAGAGAATAAAATTCTCAGAGGACATGACGGCACCCTCCACACATCTGAGAGAAGACCTGCAGTCAGACATGGTAAATGCACAGCACCACCACTCTCGAGTCAGAACAGCAAATGTGAGCATAATGGTAGCACGGCATCCTTTGAGAAATCACGGAGTCTTGCATAATAGAGAACGTAGGTGGAGGGACAGAGACGGGGAGACGGACGGAGACAGAAGGTGAGACGGGGAGATGGAGACACAGATGGGGGGGGTAGACAATTGGAGGGGCGGACGTGGGGGGGGAGACAGATACGAGGGAGGCAGCAAGACAGAGATGGGGGGGGAGACAGAGACGGAGAGAGAGATGGACTCGAGAGAGAGAGAGAGGGGGAGAGAGAGAGGGGGAGAGAGAGACGGGGAGAGAGACACAAGCAGACACTCGAGAGAGAGTGACAGAGACACACACGCAGACACTCGAGAGACAGAGAGTGACAGAGACATTCGCCGGAGAGAGAGAGAGACACTGACACTTGCCAGAGAGAGAGAGAGAGA
>JAHRHZ010000237.1:167512-216418 GCA_024137785.1 Ginglymostoma cirratum | reverse complement strand
GAGGAAGGGTCACCGGACCCGAAACGTTAACTCTGTTTTCTCCTCCACAGATGCTGCCAGACCTGCTGAGCTTTTCCAGCGATTTTGTTTTTGTTGTTGTGTTTGGAGTAGGGAAGATGTACTGTAACGCACAAGGTGCTGGTGACACCACATCTGGAGTACTGTGAGCAGTTTTGGTTCCCCTTTTTTAAGGAAACACATCATTTTATTGGAGGCAGTTCAGAGAAGGGACACTAGGAAGTTTCCTGCTATGGATGGACTGTCTTAAGAGCTAAGGCTAAAGGGGCTGGGACTCTATGTACTGGAGTTTCGAAGAAATGAGAGGAGATCTCACATGAAATATACAGGATTCTTAAGAGGCATGTGAGGGTAAATGCTGAGAGGATATTTCTCCGCATTAGAGTGTAAAGGACCAGAGTCTCAGGATAAAAGGGCACAAATTTAAGATTGAGATGAGCAGGAATGTCTTCTCTCAGAGAGTTGTGTGTATTTGGAACTCCTTGCCACAGAGAGCTGTAGAGGCCAGAATGCTTGTGTATATTCAAGGCTGAGATAGATAGCATTTTAAATCCAGAAAAGAATTGCGGATTATGGGGAAAGGCAGGATGATCAGATCAACTATGACCTCATCGCATCGTGTCACCGGGGAGCACTTTGGGACCAATGATTATAATTCTATTAGTTTTAAAATAGTTATGGAAAAGCATTTACTCAACCTAAAAGTTAAAGTTGTAAATTGGAGCAAGACCAGTTTTGATAGAATTAGGCAGGAAGTTTCCAAAGTTGAATGGGGGAGGCTGTCTGCAGGTAAAAGGTGGTTTGGGAATTGGGAGGCTTTCAAAAATGAGATAACAAGAGTTCAGAGACAGTTTGTTCCTGTTAGTGTGAAGGGGAAGGTTGGCAGGTGTAGGGAATGCTGAATTATGAGAGATATTGAGCCTCTGGTCAAGGCAAAAAAGGGGCATATGTCAGGTATAGACAGTTGGAGTTGAGTGAACAAGGTCGTCTAAGAGTAGAACAAAATTTTGATCAGATGGGACAATTGGCCAACGAGTGTCAGGTGGAATTTGATTTAGATAAATATGATGAGTTGTATTTTGGTAAGACAAACCAGGGTAGGACTGGCGCGACTAATGGTAGTACCCTGGGGAATGTTGTCGAACAAGGAGACCGAAGGGTGCAAGTGCATACTTCCTTAAAAGTGGCATCACAGATGGACAGGGTGGTGAAGAAAGCACTTGGCACACTTGCCTTCAGTGGCTAGACCATTAAATACGGGAGTTGGGATGACATGTTGCAGTTGTACAGGACTTTATAGCGAGGCCACTTTGAGAATACTGTGTACAATTCTGATCATCCTGCTATGGGAAAGATGTTGTTAAGCATGAAAGGGTGCAGAAAACAAATTACAAGGGTGTTGCTGGGTCTTGAGTTAAGGGAAGAAGGCTGAATAAGCCAGGACATTTTTACCTCAGAGCATTGGAGGCTGAGATGTGATCTTATAGAGTTTTATAAAACCAAGAGGGGCACAGAAAAGGTGAATAGCCAAAGTATTTTGCCTAGGGTGAGGGAGTCCAAAACCAGAGGGCATGGGTTGAAGGTGACAGAAGAAAGATTTTTAAGGGACCTGAGGAGCAATTTTTTTCACATATAGGACACTGTGTAATTGAAACAAGCTACCAAAGGAGGTGGTAGAGGCGGGTACATTGACAACATTTAAAGGGCCTTTTGGACAGATACATGAATAGGAAAAGTTTACAGGCATGTGGGCCAAACACCGGCAAATGGGACTAGTTCAACTTAAGATATTGGGTTGGCATGGGCAAGTTGGAGTGAAGGGTCTGTTTCTGTGCTGCATGACTCTACAACTCAATTTACATCTGTAAATATTGTCTTAATTTGACACGTTATTACTTTCAATATGATGTATACCAAACAAACCTTACCTTTTTACATTTGTTAAACGACTGTAAATAATATAACTGTAGAGTCAATCTAATCGAATCCCTGGAGGTTTGATGCCTGTAAAGATATAGATTCCCTTCCATTGTCTTGGCCATGCACCAGTCAGCATTTTTCACCTTCTGCAGAATTCATCCACTGTGGGGGAGAATGAGGAAACAGTTATCAAAGGAGTGAAAGAGCTATTCGATTCTTGCAAGACTCGTTGGCCATCCTGGTGATTCATGGTTCAGCCCCAGTGTATTGGAAGAGAGCAGGTGGGAGCCCTGCATTAAAAAAGCAGGAAGCATAGGCCAGTTAGCTTAACACATCACAGGGAAACTGTTGGAAGCTATTATTCAACCACATACAGCAGGACACATCTGTTCAAGTTAACCTGGGAGAGCCAACATCGTTTTGTGATTTTACTGAATTTATTGGAGGATGTAATATGTGTTCTTGATAAAAAGGAATGAACTGAGCTTAGCTTTTTTTCAAATAAAGTGACACACCAAAGGTCTTGGCTCGAAGTGTTGTGGGGGGAAATGATTGAATGGGAGCACTGCGGTTTATTGAAATGGAAAGCAATTGAAAGCAACACTTACATTCATTATTCTTCTGAGGCTTTGTTAGTTACACAATTTCTAGCTTTTTTTCTTTTGCCTCTAGCTGCCTCCTCATCACGATGCACATGCAATCCCTCTACAAATCCGTCTCAAGTCAGGACAGTCTGAAGGTTCTCTGCTTCTTCCTCAAAAAGAGACCCGAACAGTCCCCATCAGAGGAGCAGGAAAGCTGACGTTTTGGGTCGGGAAATGAGGAAGGTTCCCGACCCGAAACATCAGCTTTCCTGTTCCTCTGATACTACCTGGCCTGCTGTGTTTCTCCAACTCCACACTTTGTTATCTCTGACTCCAGCACCTGCAGTTCTTGCTATCTCCTGAACAGTTCCCATCCACTTTCACCAGGCTGAGCTCATTCGTAACTTTTCCCTTTAACTTGTCTCACTTTTGCCAAGTCGAAGATACGGTTCTGGCTACTTGCATAGGTCCCAGTGTATCTGTGACTTTTGGGGTCTGTGGAATATTCCTTGGTACAGTCCTATTTAGGGTTCTACCCACAAGCTTTCTGTAATGTATCCACATTTTGACTGATGCTATTCCTGTTCTTGCCAGAATTAGAAAAAAAAATTGTCAATTTGCTTCCAATTTCTACCTTCCTCTCATGGCCCCTGATCCAGTTCTGACTTTTCCCTTCCTTGACCTCTTTGTTTCCATTTCTGGGAAAAGGTTGTATGTCAATACCCCTTACAAGCCTACTGTCTCCCACAGTTACCTCAAATGCTCTTCTTCACATCCTGCTTCCTGTAAGGATTCCACTCCATTCTCCCTGCTACTCCATCTTCATGTGTTCTGATGAAGTCACCTTCCACCCCCCTTGGATCCCATGAGTTTCCATTCCCCCCATGAGCTCCTTTATCCTCAATTGAGGATTCCCCTCCTTCACTCTAGTTAACAGCACCTCTCAAATGATGAATCAACAAAATAGGTGACAAGGGTTCAGTTGAGAATTTTAAAACAACATGGCAGACAAACTGCTAGCAATTTGTTGTCTACTACCAAATCCTCTGAGGAAAGCAGAAGAGCGGTATGTAAGCACTTTTCTGAATGTTAAACCAGTAGAGCAGTATTACTTGGGGATTCCATCTCTCAAGTATCAGTTGGGATATGAACAGACTGAAAGGCACTGAGTGCACAAAATTCTTGAATTATTTTTCACTGACCTCTTTAGCAAGCAAGAGCCCAATGAGAGGGACAGCAATTCTAGCTATAATCTTATGAAATGAAGCTGGTCTTGCGGATGAATTGGTAGAGAGAGACTAGCTTTGAGTGACTGACATTAGTACACTTACATTTAGCATAAATATGGAACAAGACAAAGATAATGGGGGTAAAGTTTTGCTGTTTGGTGTAGACAAATCTTGTGAATCTGAGAAATTATCTGGTGAAGTTGAACTGGATGTGGATACTTGAAGAAGAACTAATGATGAATCAGTGGGAGGATTTCAAAAGTGACATTCCAGAGTCACAGTGTAGACATGACCCAACAAAAGACATCATTATGCTTCCAGATCTAGAGCCTCATAGGTGTCCCCAGGCATACAGAGTGAGATGAGACAGTAAAATTAAGATACTGATCATGACAAAAAAAAATCCTAAAACTATAGAAAGCCTAGTGGAGAATCTACATGGATGAAGCAAAATAATATTAAAACTCAGACTGGCCAAAGGACCATAGGAAAATTATTTGCGGGTACGATCGACTAAAACAAAATGTTACCAGTAGATTGAGAGCAAAAAGATAACTATGAAAATTATAGTGGCTATCAGAGAATTACAAAGACTTTCTTCCAAATGACCCTTAGAAAAAGTGCAACAATCATGCTTTCTGCATACAGATAGAAGTAGACAAGACACGGTGGCTCAGTGGTTAGCACTGCTGCTTCACAGCTCCAGGATTCCACCCTCGGGCAACTGTCTGTGTGGAGTTTGCACATTCTCTCCATTTCTGTGTGGGTTTCCTCTGGGTGCTCTGGTTTCCTCTAACAGTCTAGAGATGTATAGGCTAGGTGGATTGGCCATGCTAAATTGCCCATACAGTTCAGGGATGTGTTGATCAAGGGGATGGGTCTTGATAGGATGCTCTGAGGGTCAGTGTGGGGCTGTTGGGCCAAGGGGTCTGTTTCCACACCGTAGAGATTCTATAAAGACATCCTCCAGTACATGGACTAAAGTTGATCAGTCTTCTGACACGATTTCTGATTAAACTGCTCTACCCAAAGGCTGCAGCAGTAAGTCCTAAACCAGATTTTTTTTTGTTCATAACATTTCCCCTACTATTTCTGAGCTATTTGTCTGCATTTAGACCATGTCATTTGTGCTCAGTTACACCACTCCCCTGTTAGAAGCCATTCCCAGGTGTGTCGCTGGGGTCTTTCATTGAGGGAATTCCATGGTCTGACGCAAGGAGGCGCTCTGACTCTGCTCCTGCACCTCCCAGTGTCACCTCTTGCCTACTCACTTCCCCTCCTTGGCAGTCAGTCCCAACGGGTTGCGGCCATAGTGAAATGATGTCATGGAGCAGACCGTCTCCACTGCTCCCAGAGGGCAGCGCGGCGTCATGTCAGTGATAGAGGACTGTCAGAGCCGCAAGGGATTATGGGATGACTACCCGTCATTCCTCTATTGCGTGCTAAAACGACCTGAACATGAGAATCGAATAAAAGGTATCGGTCGAATCATTTGGAAAGTCTGAATTGGAAAGTTAAATGTCTTGATCGGAAATTTGGGAAGGTAAAAGTTGCTAACTGAAACTATGCATACAAAAAGATTAAGAGAGACATAAATATTGATTATGATGGTGTTTTCTGATGTTCACGCTATGCACCGCTTTAAATGGCGCGAGTGCAGATTTCGAGAGCCCGCTTTCGTGGTTGAAAAGGGATTGGGGCCCGGGAGATATCGTTTGCAGCCATTCAAAGCCCCATCTGCAAACATCACTTGTCTTTCAGGGTTAACCACATCTGATAAACCCCAGAATTAAAATAAGTTCTTCTTCTATCAGCTCCCGGGTTGAAATGAAATTTAAACAACTGGCACAAAGTTTGGAAACACAAATTGTTTACTGAGGTGTGTGCCTTTTCTTAAAAAAATGAACAGAATCTAAAAGTGTGACAACCGTAAGAAGCATCTTGAACGTAAAAACCGAAAGAACTGCGGATCCTGTAAAACAGGAACAAAAACAAAGTTGCGGAAAACCTCAGCAGGTCTGGCAGCATCTGTGAAGGAAAGTACACAGTTAACATTTCGAGTCTGGTGACCTTTCCTCAGAACCTGATCTGAAACGTTAACTCTGTTTTTTCATTCACAGATGCTGCCAGACCTGCTGAGTTTTTCCAATAACTTTGTTTTTGTGGCATCTTGAACATTATGTTTTTGCCATGAACCATCAAAAGTTTAGAATTAAAGATAGCAACTTCGGCGAACGAATATGAAATCAGCTTGGTTTAATTTAGTGAAACCAGATATAAACCTGCAATTTTCTGATATGAACATGAACTATTTCAAGGTCGGATTCCTTTTCAGTCAGGCCATCCGACCACCAGCAGCATAGCAAGGACAATGGGCAAGCACCACGCCCCCTTCCCCCGGCATTGTGTCCAATGCTTCATTGAAGGGCGCCCTGTCGCCATCCACACACCGAAAAATACAACAAGTTCATCCTCTGCTTCAGGGAGAACAATAATCAGATAATTCCCGAGTGAAATCCAAGCAACAGAACAAGAACCATTCGAACAGATGTTATGGAGGTTTTTTTTTAATGTCTTGATCGGAATTCTGGAATCCCTTCATAGTTTTGTGGAGTGACATAGAACATTCCGGAGAATGACATGCTTCAATCTGAGCAAGCGTCAAGAGAGGAGGGAAGAACTTTTAAAAGCGCCGCCAGAGTGCAGGGGTATCATTTTGGGGATGACACGGCAAGTTTGTAAAGAATATGGGCAGCAGAGAATAGTTACATTTTGAACAGTGACCTGAGAGAGGAGGCAGTAATTGTAGGAAGAGGGGAGTAAAGGTCCTTCAACCGTGGCTGACAAAGATAGTATCAGATTTAACGAAAAATCATGCTTTCAACTGAGCTCAGCTAAAATTCTTGACTCGTTCTCTAAACCTCTTCACTTCTCCAGCTGCCCCTCCTCTTTAAGACGGTGCTCAGAATTTACCTGTTTGACGTTTCTAACCGGACCTCATCTTCCACTGAAAATGTAGCTCAGGCTTGATGCTGTTGCTGATAATGGCGATTGCCTGTGAACCGTCGTGTGGAACTGGGACAGAATTGCTCAGATTCACCGAGATTCTCCAAATCTTTTCACTTCACTGTTTGCTATTTCTTTTTTTCTCCTGTTCGTGGTTCATTGCAATTTTCAAAAAGCGAGATATTGGCCACACTGGCAACTAGAAATAATTACAGAGGCTACTGGAAACGATCAACACGTCGGGTAGTATCTGTGGAGAGAGCAAGGGAGGATTAACATGTCAAATCGACAGAAACATCAGGAACTGATCTATTAACCACAGCTTCAGAATTGTGGAGTTTCCACAACTTTACTACTTAGATATAGAGTCATAGAGATATACAGCACGGTAACAGACCCTTTGGTTGAACTAGTCAGATATCCTTAATTAATCTAGCCCCATTTGCACCGCATTTTTGCTGTGTCCCTCTAAACCCTTCCTATTCAGATACCCATATAGATGCCTTTTAAATGTTGCAATTGTACCAGCCTCCACCACTTCTTCTGGCAGCTCATTCCACATATGCACCACCCACTGTGTGCAAATTTTCTGATGAAGGGTTTAGGCCCGAAACGTCGAGTTTTCCTGCTCCTATGATGCTGCTTGACCTGCTGTGTTCATCCAGCCCCATGCTTGTTATTATGGCAGATAGTAGAAATATGTTTCTGTGACTTGCAAAATGTTTCCAGAGGGGTTGCACAGAGCTTGCTGCTGAGGCCTTGCTATTTATGGTGTAAGCATATGAAATGAAAATTGGTCAGGTGGTCAACAGTGAGAAGGAGGGCGAAAACTGGAGGAGAATAACAACAGATTGGTCAACTCTAAAGAGCAATGGCAAATGGAATTCAACGTGGAAAATAGTGAGGCATAATATACTTGGGAAAGGCTAACAAGGACTACACAGTAGGACCATGGAAAGGAGTGAAGATCAGTGGTATTGTGAGATATAAATCCACAGATTCCTGAAGCTACAGATCAGGTGGATACATTGGTTAAGAAGGCAGATATGATACTTCCATTTATTAGCCAAGGCATAGAATAAAAGAGCAAGGAGGATATGCTGGAATTTTATAAATTGTTGTTTAGGCCACAAACAGTACAGTCTGTCACCACCCAGCCCATACACCCCTTGCTATTGTGGTAATCTCTCACAGCAAATACATCCTTCCCTATCCCTGTATCATCCTCCAGTGATGCAGGGTTTGGCAAGTTCAGAGGAGGAGAGTGAGATTTCGCATAAAAAAGTTTCTGACCCACATTAAGAATCAGTTCTGGATAATTTACCAATTTAAATAAGCTCTAAATTTCCTCAGAATGATCCCAGGAGCATTAATTCCCCATTCCCACCCAAACCCTCAGTCAGCTCAAAAGGAAGAATTTTGGATTAACCTCTCAAACCTTACCATCTTCTGTCTGATCACCTCGCTGATGGGCTTTTTACAGCGTTGTGCTCTGCTTGTAACGCGAGGCTGTTTTGATCCTCTCTCTGATCACAGTCACTCCCAGACCGATCAGCCAGAGACATGGTCAGTGCAGTGACCTTGCCTTCCCTGGGTTTACTCGTGCAGCCTCGTGCCTCAGACGAAGCCAGTTTACAAACCGATTGTGATGTCGGATCTCTCTCTGTGATGTACACAGTGAGGCCTCACTTGTTCTGTGAGGTCACACTGTCCAGTTCCAGGGGCCTCACCACGCGCAGTTACTGAAAGGAATCAGTTTTCTGAGGCTGCAGTATGTTGATAATCGAAAATGCACAAAACAGCTCCAAACATAGATAATATGGTGTACGGGTGATGGGCAGTGATGGGATCATCATGATTCTTTGTGCTATCTCTTGGTAAGACCATGGTAAGCCTTTTGCGGTAGGTTAATTGGTGGTATGGGCTTGACAGCAAGGGGTGGGCTGAAGTGGTGGACGTGGATCCTCCTGGCAATCGATGTGAGACTCACAAGCTGACCAAGACTCCAGGTCATGGCTGGGCCCAAGTGCCTGCCTTGGTGGCTCCAAACACCTTTATGGAGAAATGATTTGGACTTTAAGACCCAGACGCTTTCGTTGCCATGTAGCTTTCTTTTCTTTCTGCTGTTGTTCCTTTTTCAAATACTGATTTTGTAACCAAATGGTGGCAGAGAATGGAGACTTTAAATCCTTTTTCAACGTGCTCATGTATTCCTATACTTGCGTATATGTGACAATAAAATCCAATTCTAATTCTAAATGTAACATGAAACCTCTAAGGGAGTCAATTAGCTTAACTGAGCAGTTACATTATTTACAGTCATTTAACAAATAGACTCAGGAATGGTTTGGTTTGTATATATCAGACAGAAAGCAATAGTTAGCAATGACATTAGATAATTTATTAAGACAAAATTTACAACTGGAAACTAAGGCTTTGAAGGACTGGCAGTGAGCTTATCTTGCGGGGAAAGTGATGGGAATTCTTCTCAGACAGATCATCCTGAGACTGCTGTTGACCCAGGTCTTGTTCCCCGTCTCCTTCACAATAGTACTTTTGATATCAAATCCGAACAGCAATCAATCATTGGAAGAGCAAATTATTACAGATTCTGGAATCTGTACTGAAAACAACAAATACTGGAGATCATAGTGGGTCAGACAGCATCCATGGAGAGAACACAAGCTAACATTTCGAGTCAAGGTGACTCTTCATCTGAGGAACACCACACACCCTGCCACAGCAACCTTTACAAGACACGTCAGATCATCAACATGGATACTACCATCAAACATAGGAGCACCACCCACCACGTACACAGCAGGTACTCACGTGACTCAGCCAACGTTGTCTACCTCATACGCTGCAGCAAGGATGCCCTGAGGCATGGTGTATCGGTGAGACCATGCAGACGCTACAACAACAGATGAATGGACACCATGCAACAATCATCAGACCCTTCAGCGGTCAAGGACATTCAGCATCAGATCTTCAGGTAAGTGCCCTCGAAGGGCCCCTTCAAGATCCACAGCAATGCAGAATCACCATGCAGAAACTGCGCACCCATGAGAACGGCCTCAACCATGATCTTGGGTTCATGTCACGCTACATGTGACCCCACCATGGTGTTCTGTATCTGTAAAATCTTCTTTACTGTCCTATTTGGATACCATCACCTTGATAGCTTATTATGATCTCTCTACCTTAATTAGTTTGTACTGTTCTGGATTACTCGCTACTTTGGTTAGACCCTCAGCATGCGCCTTTTATACCTATCATGTTATTCTAGTCATTTGGTTTGTCTCAAGCACTGTCTAATTTTTGATTTTTTTGTAATTATCTCTCTGCCTTAATTAATCAGATCACAGGTGATCCCTTCACTTGCAACTCAGCTGTTGACACTTTACTCACGCTGTCTGACACTCTTGATCACCTGTAAAGACTTGTTTTTCAACCTGCCGACACTCCATTCACACCATTTTGACACGCTTAATTATCCAGACTTCTTTTGCCACTATCTCTAAACATATAAATTCTATGCCTGTGCACTTCTGTCCATTTCACCTGATGAAGGAGCAGCGCTTCAAAAGCTTGTGATTTCAAATAAACCTGTTGGACTACACCCTGGTTCTGTGTGACTTTGAACTTAACTATCAGGCCGGAATCATACAGAAGCAGGAACATCAGTCACAGTTTACGGAGAGACGACTCTCTAAGGTCTTTCTGCTGAAGCTAAACGTGGGGGAGGGATGCATTCAGTTATAAGACACCATGGTGTCTGAAATGTGTGTAAATATAGTCTTGTACAAGTAAGAGATGCCTTTGTTTGTTGGGTCGAGTCAAACTCCAATATTTGTTTGTTCATATGCAACTGTACAAAATTAAACTGCTACAGTGATTCTCGAGGTATATAAATATATTTTTATGAATAAAGTATATTTTTGAAATCAAAAAGAACTCTGATTTCTCTCCACAGATGCTGCCAAACCTGCTAAGATTTACCAGCAATTTCTGTTTTTGTTTCTGATTTCCAGCATCTACAGTTCTTTCAGTTTGAAATTTAATCAGTTTGATTATCGGTTTGTCTGGCCTGATCTAATTCCCAGCCTATCATTCAGTTGGCCAAAGTTACTGTTAGGGTCCAAAACTTTATTCAGAAGGGGTATGACACTACCTTTACATGATATGGTTGAGGTGATGGTACTAAGTGTTTGGATCCAACTGATTTTTGCTGTTGAGGTGATGGTGTGGGGTCAACAGTATCATCCATCCCTTTGTTACCAGGAGTTATCGTTTTGTAATACTTGGCATTCTGGGATTTAGTTAGAATAGTTGGTCCCATATAGTGAACTCCTCCAGCAGGAAACAGTTTATTCCAGAATAAAGAGATATTGCTAATTCTTTCAAACCCTGAACAGTCATTAAGGTTCTGAAGTTTACAGTATCATAGGGTACTGTGAGCAGATCTGGGCACAATACCTTCGGAAGGATAGATTGGCCTTGGAGGGAGTACAACACAAGTTTACAAGAATGGAACCTGGTCTTCAGGGATTATGTTATGAGGAGAGATTATGCAAATGAGACCTGTTTTCTTTTGAGTTTAGAAGTTTAAGGGGTGATCTGACCAAAGTCTTCACGATATGAACAACACAATGGACCGTATTCTCAATGTAAAGGCAGGACTTTGTCTCCACAAGGGCTGTGCGATGGTCACTCTTATTTCTTCAAAAGATGTATCTGCAGCTGGCAGAATAGTAAGGATGAGGTCAAGTATGTTTTTCCTTCACCACCTGCCCGGACCCAGTCTAGCAGCTATGTTTAAGACCTGACCAGCTCAATCAGTATTCCTGCTTCTGAACCACTCTTGGTGGTGGACATTGAAACCCCCCACCCAGAGTATGTTTTGCGCCCTTGTCACACTCAGTGCTTCCTCTACGTGTTGTTCAACATGGATGAATACTGATTCGTCAGCCAAGGGAGGAAACAGACCTTTCAGACCATCCAGTCCATGCTGAACAGAATCCCAATCTAAACTAGCCCTAGCTGCCTGCTCCTGCTCATATCCCTCCAGACCTTTCCTTGTCCAGAATCAACATTGAGGACTCTCAGAGCAACTCACCTCCCCCCATCGACTGTATCCCAACTGTGCCGCCACCTCTGCTGGGTCTGTCCTGCCAGAGGGACAGGACAAATCCAGGGATGGTGATGATGGTGTCTGGGACATTGTCTGTAAGGTATGATTCCATTAGTATGACTATGAGTAGCTTCCTTGGCCATTTCAGAGGACATGAGAGAGTCAACCACATTGCTGTGGGACTGGCGTCACATGTAGGCCAGACCAGGTAAGGATAGCAGATTTCCTTCCCTAAAGGACATTAATGAGCCAGGTGGGGTTTTTCCTGACAATCTGCAATGATTGTATGGTCATCATCAAACTCCAGCTATCTATTGCACAGTGGTGGCTCAGTGGTTAGCACTGCTGACTCACCGCACCATGCACCCAAGTTCAATACCACCCTCAAGTGACTGCCCATGTAGAGTTTACAGGTTCTCCCTGTGTCTCCATAAATTCACTCCGGGTGCTCCGGTTTCCTCCTGCAGTCTAAAGATGTGCAAGTTATTTGGATTGGCCATACTAAATTGCCCGTAGTGTCTGAGATGTGTAGACAATGTGGATTAGCCACAGCAAATGCAGGGTTACAGAGATAGGGTGCGGCCGTGGGTCTGGGAAGAATGTTCTTTGGAAGGTCAGTGTGGATTCAATGGACCAAATGGCCTGCTTCTACACTGTAGGGATTCCATTATTGCACTCACATTCCACCATTTGCCATGGCACATTCGAACTCAGTTCCCCAGAATATTCCCTGGGTCTCTGAATTAACAGTGTAGCAATGTGGCACTAAACCATCACCTCTCCATGAGTTAATGCTAGCTTTCTTTTCCTAATTGAATGCAAATTCCACCATTGGCCATACTGGGATTCGAACCCAAGTCCCCAGGACATGACTGGATGAATAGTCTAGCAATGATACCAATAGGCCATTACCACCCCATGGCACTTGAGAATAGATGTGGGCCGTGCTGTCTGAGAGTGAGGGGGAGGCAGGGTTAATCAAGGCCCTGAACTCCAGATTCCCACCGCCCTCTAGGTGGAAGAGATTTTCCTCACATTCCCTCTAAACCTCCTGTCCCTTACCTTCAATCTATACCCCCCACCACTGATCCCTCCAAGAAGGGGTAAAGTTTCTTCCTGTCTACCCTGCCTAAGCCACTCATAATTTTCTCCATCCCAATCATGTACCCCCTCATTCTCCTCTGCTATAAGGAAAGCAACGCCAGTCTGTCCAATCTCTCTCCATAACTGAAACTCTCCAGTTCAGGCAACATCCTGGTAAATCTCCTCTGCCCCCTCTCCAGTGCTATCACATCCAACCTACAATGTAGATTACAGTACTGCACACAATATTCTGGCTGTAGTCTAACGGATGTTTCTACAGTTACAGCCTAATGCCCTTTCTCTTCCTCTTTGAATAACGGTTTATCCGTCACAGATTCATAGATTTAGAAAAGACCCTTCAGCCCATTGAGTCTGCACTGACATAACTGCCACTAAAAGTGGGCTAATCCCAATTTTCTGCCCTTGTACTATATCCTTCAGCATTATGATACTTGAAGTGCTCATCCAACCTAACTATATCTTCCTGTAATCCACTACCATCTTCTTCGCTATCTACCAATCTTGGTGTCATCTGCAAACTTGCTTAACATTCCCCCCGTATTTTCAGCTATTTCATTTATATATGTAAGGAACAATAAGAGTGCCAGCACTGATCCTTGTGGTACACCTCTGGACACTGGCCTCCTGTCACTCAAACAGCCTTCTAGCACTACCCTTTGTGTCATGTTACTAAGCCAGTTTCTGATCCATCTCACCACATTTCCCTCAATTCAATGTGCTTTAAATTTCTCAATCAGTGTCCTATGTGGGATCTTATCAAAAGCTTTGCTAAAATCCATATAAATGATGTTAACCAAACTTCCCTCATCCACACACTTGATCATATTTTCAAAAAGTTCTAACAAATTTGTTAGGCTTGAAACTCCCTCTGACAAAGTCATGCTGGCTATCCCTAATTAACCTGTGCCTTTCCAAGTGGGTGTTAATTCTCTCCTTCAGAATTTTTTCCAATAGTTTCCCTACCACCAACGTGAGACTCGCCGGTCTGTAATTTCCTGGTTCATCTCTACCACCCCTCTTAAAAAGTGGAACACCATTAGCCTTCCTCCAATTCTCTGGCACTCCCCTGTCACTGGTCAGAAATTAAAAATTTGTGTCGGAGCCCCTCTAATTTCCTGCCTTACCTCCCACAGCAGCCTGGGATGCAGTTCATCTGTGCCAGAGGATCTGTATGTTTTTTATGCCCAACAGAGCCTCCAGTCCTCCCTATTTCCTGTGTCAAACTGAGCAAGCTCCTCATAGAGATAACAAGGTGTAGAGCTGGATAAACACAGCAGGCCAAGCAGCATCAGAGGAGCAGGAACGCTGACATTTCGGGTCTGGACCCTTCTTCAAAAATCTCACAGTTCCTCACAGTCCCTTTTCCTGAATTCCGTACCTACATTCTTCTTTTCCAGACTGAAGACTGAGGAGAAATATTCGTTCCATTCCCTTCCTACATCCCGCACCTTCACACACAGGTTGCCCACTTGGTCCTTAATGGACCCTGTTCCATCCCAGGTTAACCTCTTCCCTTTAATGTATTTATAAAATATCCTTAGGATTCTCCATAATCCTGTTTGCAAGTCCTTTTTCATGTCCCCTTTTTGTTCTTCTAATTGTTTTCTTAAACGCCCTCCTGCGCTTCCTATATTCTTCTAAGACCACAGCTGAACTATACCCTTTGGACTTTCTTAAAGCCCTCGCTCTTTTCTTTGTGCAATCCCAAACTGTCCTTCACGTCCAGGGTTCTTTGTGAACTGTCTACGTATCTGCTCCCCTATTTCCCGCTGACTCTTTGGGGGGCCTATAATACACTCTCAGTGAAGTAGTTGCGCCCTTTGACATTCCTAAGTTCTACCCAGGAAGCCTCGTTTCAGGAGCCATCCAAGATAACCTCATTCCTTCCTGCATTAGTCGACCCCTTAATTTAGTGCTACACCACCCTTCGTTAGACCCTCCTCTGTCTCGCCTAAATATCCTGAAAGTGGGATTATTGAGTTGGCCAATCCAAGCCTTCCCTCAGCCACATTTCTGTGATGGCAACAACATCACACATCCATGCATCAATCCACACCATCAGTGTTACCTATTACACTCCTAGCATTAAAGACCATCCAGCCTTACTCTCTTGACATCCAATATAGCTGAACTCACTCTGACTTGCTGTAGTATGCTGTCTCTGTTTCATCAATATTCTGTGTCCCCTCCCCTTGCCAAACTAGTTTAAACTCCTCCAAAAACTACGAGAAAACCCACCTGCCAGGATGTTGGTCCCAATGTGGTTCAGGTGCAGACCATTCCATGCACACGTGTCCTATCTTCCCCAAAATCCCCTGTGATCCAGAAATCTAAAACCCTCCCCCTTTGCACCAGCTCTCGAGGCAGGCATTCACCTGTCCTGTTTTCCAATTTTCCTATTTCTAAACTCGCTAGCGCGTGGTACCGGGAGTAATCCAGAGATTACAACTACTGAGGGCCTGCTTTTTAATCTACTCCCTACTCCCTGCATTCTTGGTGCAAGATCTCGTTCGTCACTTTGCCCATGTCATTGTATCAAAATGTGCCATGACCTCTCACACATCCTCTAACCCATCACCCCCACATCTCAGGATACCTGACCCTGGCAACAGGGTGGTTACACACCATCCTGGAGTCACGTCTTCAGCTGCAGAAGCACCTGTCTGCTTCCCTGACTAAAGAATCATCTGTCACTATTGTTCCTCCTTTCGTTTTCCTCCACCACCTCCCTATCCCCATCCTGCACAGTCAAGCCGCTTGTGATGTTAGAAGCGTGGCTCTGACTGCATTCCTCTGAGGTACCAGCTCCCACATCAGCTTCCAAAATGGAATACTGGAAAGTGAGCAGGATCCCAGGGGACTCCTGCACTACCTGCCTGTTCTATTTAGACTGCCTGGTGGTCACCCATTCCCTTCCTTCCTCTAGTCCCTTGAGCTGCGGTGTGACCAACTCTCTAAACATTCTATCCATGTAACTCTCAGCCTCGAGCATGTGCCACACTGTCTCCAACCACTGCTCAAGCTCCAGCTTCTGCGACTGGGAACACTTCCTGCACACGCTGTCATCAAGAACACTGGCAGCATCCAGGACTCCCCACATGTGACAGGCTACACTGTCCACTCGGTTAGCCTCTCCTGACATCCTTTAAACTTTTATAATTAACGCCTCAGACTGGAAATTATTGTTGGTCTATCACTAAGCAGGACTCATGGCCTGGCCTGGCCTGGCAGCAGAGCCAGGGGCACTTGGTTTGGGGGGTGGGGGGTGGCGAGTGTGGGTTCAGCAGTGGCAGTGAAGTGGCAGCAAAGGGACAGCACCTAAAGTGGGGTGACTCCTACATCTGCACAGCCGGCAGAGAGCTTCCTTGAGACTAGGTGCCAGCAACTCACGCCAACAATCATCTTTGTGGCATTAGAGGAGAAGTGGGGGGGGAAGGTGAGAGAAAGCAGCAGCTCAATGGTTTAGCCCAGATCTGTCTCCATCCTTCACCCAGGCCCCCCATTGCATCCCGGCTTGACATTGACTCTCTCTCTTTCACTCACGCACACACACACGCACGCACACACACACACACACACACACACACACACACACACACACCAAGATTCAGTTTCAAACGCAAGTTTAGTATACAAAGGAACACAAGATTTTTGCACATATGAATATAAGTTCTCGAATGACTGAGCGCAGGAATTTTTGCCCAAACTGAATGAAACTAAGACTACCAAGTAAAGTCAGTAAGCCTGATGAGTTTGAGATTTATCCATTGTACAATTGGGCACACCATATTTACAATTTAACAGAAGACTATAATACAAATGGACACAAGTTTTTTATTTACAAAATTGAGCGGAAGTGTATGATGCAATTGAACATAAGATTATTAGACAATGTACTTCATTCATAGGAATATGTCAAAGGATATTACAAGGCTGTTCTCCCTTTTCATCAACAGTTCATCAATAGTCAATGCTGGGAATAGATGCTTGGCACAGATTGTGTTAGAGATGTTTACACTCAGGACAGTGTCAGCTACTTGATTAAGTTTTTCGAGGAGGTGACGAAGGTGATCTATGAGGGTACAAGCAGTAGATGTTGTCTACAGGGATTTTCATAAGGCTTTTGACAAGGTCCATTATGTTAGGCTCATCCAGAAGCTTAAGAGGCATGGGATCCATGGTGACCTGGCCGTGTGGATTCAGAATTAGCTTGCCCATAGAAGGCAGAGGGTAGTGGTGGAAGGGTGTTCCTCTGGCTAGAGATCTGTGACTAGTGGTGTTCTGCAGGGATCTGTACTGGGACTTCTGTTGTTCATATATATATATATACAAAAATGACTTGGATGAAAATGAAGATGCATGGGTTAGTAAGTTTGCAAAGACCAGAGGATAGTGTAGAAAGTTGTCAAAACATACAGTGGGATATAGATCAGTTGCAGATATGGGCGGAGAAATGGTAGATGGAATTTAATGCGGGTAAGTGTGAGCTGATGCACTTTGGGAGATCAAATGTTAAGGAAAAGTATACAGTTAACGGCTGCACCTTGAACAACATTGATGTACAGAGGGATCTTGGGGTTCAAGTCCAAAGCTCCCTGAAAATGGCCACACAAGTAGATAAGGTGGCGAAGAAGGCATATGGCATGCTTACCTTTTCTCATTGGGGAATTGAGTACAAGAGTCAGGATGTTATGTTGCAGCTTTATAAGACTTTGGTTAGGTCCTACTTAAGAGTATTGCATTCAGTTCTGGCCTCCACATCACAGGAAGGATGTGGAGGCTTTGGAGAGGGTGCAGAAGTGGTTTACCAGGAAGCTGTGTGGATTAAAGGGTATGAGCTAAGAAAAGGCTGGAAAAACTTGGGTTGTTTTCTCTGGAGCAGTGGAGGCTGAGAGGAGGCTTGATAGACATGTCTAAAATTATGAGGTGCAGAGATAGGATTACACACAGTCACACATCACATCCGGACCCCCACCACCTCTCCCCACCACCCCTGCCCCCACCAACCTCTGCTGGGGACTGTAATCCCAGATTAGAGAGATGGAGACAACAGATGCTTGGGATCACCCAGCAAAATTTAATAAAATACAATGAATAAATAGAACAAAGCACATTGTCTCTTATTCAACGAACTCACTGTCATCATCAGCAAAAGTTCACTAAATCACTGATGATCGATTTATTTCAGATCCAGTGTCTGCGCTTGCTGTGGATTGGGAGATTCAATTAGCACCAACTGTTTAGGAATCAAATTAATCCATTCAGAAGTCTTTCCATCAAATGCTGTTGATTAGAGGGTTGGTTTGTAAACTTGCCTAAAATGGGAACAGTCAATGGGCGATGCTGTTGTACACTGCCCAATTCTCTCTTCCTTTAACTGCTGCTGTCACTGATGAGACATTAATTCATTGCACCCTCTGTTCAAGGAGACGCAACAGATCCAACCTGCTCAAATAGAGTTCCGTGGTACCTGCATGGACACCTATCCTCCAACTTGGTGCTCCGATGAGAAACTGGCGTTTAAAATTGATGCCTTGACAGTAACCTTTCAAATTCAATATCAAAGATCGAAAGGGTGGTACGGTGACTCAGCAGTTAGCATTGCTGCCTCACTGCGCGAGGGGCCTGGGTTCAATTCCAGCCTTGGGTCACTGTCTGTGTGTTCTCCCTGTGTCTGCATGGATTTCGACCAGATGCTCCAGTTTCCTCCCGCAGTTGAAAGGTGTGTGGGTTCAGTCGATTGGCTGTGGTAAATGTGGGGTTACAGGGATTGGCTGGAAAGCTCTTTGAAGGCAATTGCATAGATACGATGGACCTCTTTCAGCGTGAAAGGGACTCCGTTCTATGAAACCAGTTTTATATCTCAGCAACATTTCTTTTCCATTCATTTCCCAGCTGTGGGAGGTTGCTGGTAAAGTCACTTTACCTAAACAGCCCTGAGATGTTGCTGCTGGGCCGTCTTCTTAAATCTTTGATAGAACGGTTACTATCTCTTCCCATTCTGTGATTATTGAAGTCTGACAAATACCGTGAAACCTTGGTATTTATTATACAAGAGAGTGAGGACAGAATGGTCAAAGCACATATGATTGGGATGTAAAATAAAGCAGGAAATAATGTAACATATTGCAGGTCCTTTTGGGAAGAAAACTGCCATCCTTACCTGGTCTGGCCAACATGTGACTCCAGACCCACAGCTATGTCATTGACTCTTACCTGCCCTCTGGGCAATTAGGGATGGGCAATAAATGCTGTCTAGCCAGCGAAGCCCTCATCCTGTGAATGAATAAAGGAGGTCCATCAGAATCTGAAAAACAGCATCAATAGAACAAAAGTTATGTCACAAGGAGCCTGACCCAGAACATCAAACTATCCTCTCTCTGCATATCTGCTGATAACCTTGCTCTGTTAAGACCAGAAGCCATGCATTATACTCACAGTAGTTTAGCTGTGGACCCTATATGTCCATTTACTGCAGTGTAGTTCACACTGAATCAACAGCTTCCACATTTGTGATTGAGCGTGCAGGAGAATTTACCTGGTCAGTTCTTTATTTGACATGTTCCAGATGGGTGTGTACCATTTCAGCAGTTAAGGAACTCATCGTTCAGTGAAATGTTCAGAAACTTCCAGAAAAATGACACCAATTACAATGGGACACAGCCTCCATTGAATACTCCGGCCCAGATATTGTGACTGTAATTACTACTGCAATCATGTTTTCTCAAGGTCAGTACTGCGCTCAACATTTCCAGCTAGAAATTCTGATTCACGGCCCCCCTCTGCCGAAATGCAAAGCGTAGCTGAAAGGAACACAGTTTCAGCCTGGTTCAGTGGCTGAGGGTTGGGGGGACACATCGCAGCGCAGCCAGACTGTGACAGCTGCTGTGAAAAGTATGGACGGTAAGTGTGGGGTTAGATGGCAGTTTACTGGGGAGTTGGTACCATGAAAGTAGTGGACTGCTTAGGGGAGGCTAGAGTTGAGTGGGGCTGTAGCTGGGTTTTTGGGGCCAGTCGGAGGGTTTCGACTAAAATGTCAGGGTTGGCGGAAAGGGGTGTTGGACCAAGGCTGACAGGGCCAGCACATGTCAGTGCAGGCAGTGGCCATAGTGACTATTCAAAAGGTATTGGCTCGGGGTCTTCATTGTCTAACATCTCCTGGGCAAATATTAACATTTCAGAAGTGGAACCCTCCAAATTTTAGTGGGTTCATCAGGAAGGTTCTAGATAATGGGTCTCCTTTAGACATCAGAGTCTTCAATTCCCCAGACAATTTGCACAGAGTCTATTATGTCCAGGTTTTTGCAGGGTCCTGAACATGTCGAACATAGAACATGGAACAGTACAGCACAGTACAGGCCCTTCGGCCCACAATGTTGTGCCAACCTACTATCCTACTAAGATCAATCTACCCTACATTTTACTATCCTCCATGTGCCTATCCAAGAGTTGCTTGAAAGTCTCTAAAGTATCTGACTCCACTACCACCGCCGACAGCGCATTCCACATGCCCACCACTCTGTGTAAAGAACCTCCCCTATACCTTCCTCCAATCACCTTAAAATTATGCCCCCTCGTAATAGTCATTTCCGCCCTGGGAAAACATCTCTGACTATCCACTCTATCTATGTATCTCATCAAGTCATCTCTCATCCCTCTTCGCTCCAATGAAAAAAGCCCTAGCTCCCTCAACCTTTCCTCCTAAGACCTGCCCTCCAGTCCAGGCAGCATCCTGGTAAATCTCCTCTGCATCCTCTCTAAAGCTTCCACATCCTTCCTACAATGAGGTGACCAGAACTGAACACAATATTTCTGACTTGTCCACAATAGTCCTCACTTGTAACTCCAGCCTGTGCTGCTCCAACAAATTCCTTGCCTCTGGAATTGCTCCATTCTTGTGGAGGTAATGCAGAAAAGTATTTATACTTTTCAGTTTAATTCCCTGGTTGCACAATCTGCTGCAACAGGATACTGTCCCTGAGGCACGCCAAGCAGTAGATATTTGACCCGTTTGAATGACAAGATCTGTCCCAGTTGAAGAGATCCTGTCCTGAACACATATAATGTTCATTTCCCAAGCAGAGTTACTCAGCACAGCTAGCGCTTAGGAACCCTTGGGACTTCCCTTCCAAGCCCTGAGTGTAATTGTCACTGTCCCACTGTGCAGCCCACAGTGATCCCCATAGTAGCTCCCTCCTGGTGGGTGTATTTCCAATTGGGGGAGCATTGAGACCTGGATTTCCTACAGACACCCCCGTGCTGTGGGGCCGGACCCCTGAGCCTCGTGACCCTGTGGCTGGGTCTCTGACCTCACAATGGTGTCGGGGGGGTGGGGGGGGGTGACCCTGACTCAGCAACAGCCAAAGGGATTTCAACCTGGAGCACAGCCGCTTAAAGAGAGAAAGAGAGGAAATCAGATCAAATTGTTGAAGTGTTGAGAGCAATGGGGATAGAAACTGAAATGCTCACATGTTCACAAGCAGGTTGGGTCTCAGTGCCTCCAGCGACTGCAGTTGTCTTTTTCCATTTGAACTGAACTGATTACACCATAATCTGAAATTGAAGATTAAATCATGAAATAAATTAACAATATGGTGCAAATAATAGGGAAACTGGAGTTAATATTTCAGTAATATTAGCAGTATTAAGCCTAAAATTTAATGAACCCTATTCATACCCCATTATATTGAAAATTAACATAAGTACGCACGAAATCTCTTGAAGGCTCTTGCAGGTCTGTATGAGGCAGATGAGAAAGGGAACAGATTCGTCTGTGAAGGAGTTTGATGACAGAATCAAATACTTCAACGACTGGTTTGTACAGACTGCAGAAGCCAGATCCTCGACACAAGAATCTTTGAGACGGTTGTTAGATAGCCTGGGGAATCAGAGAGAGTAAAATGAGGAACGGGAGTAAATGCACAGTGTTCTTGATGACAATAATAATGTACAGTGTGAAGTCCTCAAGGTTTAATTTAGAAAGAAAGGTTGTATTGATCCCGTCAAATTAACGTCTAAGTGCCATCTGCTTTCATCAGAACTGGAAAAAGCAGCAATTGAAAGGGTTTTGTGACAAAGAAAGGGGAGGGGAACTGGAGGGAATGAAAGAACAAAATGGAAGTGTGGGAGTGATTCAGTGACAAAAGGACAAAAGGACCTGTGCATCCTCACCAATCTTGCCCCAAGTTGCTGGGAAGGATAATGGGATAAGTCAGTGGAACAGGAATGGAGTTGGTGCTGGTGTTGAAAGTAAGGGTTACTGGAAGCTATGGGATTCTAGGAGCAGGACTGGAACCGGGAAGCAAGGCAATGTGGGCAGGGTAGGCAGAGTCCTGAATGCAATATTGTCAGAGCCTGAGAATTAACAGCCTGCAGGCAGGGGATAGGTGCCCATTCAGTGTGGGCAGAGGATGTCCCGTTTCAGGCAATGCTGGGACCATTTTTAAAGGCAGCCAGCAACACTTTCAAACAGCAGCTCTGGAGGGAACAGCCCGGGATCATTGGCACCTAACAGTGAGCTGAAATTGTAGCAGGTAGATTCAGATTGCTCCCTGATTCGTTGATGCTCCTCCAGCCTACTTTGGTCACAGGAACAGTCCCTGTTCTATCAAGACTGGGAGGAGGAGAAGATCAACAAGTCAATGCAGGCAAGTTCGAACAGAGTTTGCTGAGGAGGTAAGCAGGCAAGGGGCACCTGGTTGCAGCGACAAAAAAGGATCAATGAGCTGATGCCTTCTGGAAGGGTTGCAAGGTTAAACTGAGAGCCTGAAAGGGAGGTTGGTTTGAAGAAACAATTCCCCGTCCAGCAAAGCCTCAGCAGCAACACTGCACCTCCCTAAGCTTGGACAATCATCAGTAAAGTGATGGCAGGTATCATCAACAGTGAGAACACTGCTGATGACATTACCAGTCCAAGGACCCTCTCAGCAATAACCTGGTCAGTGACACCCCATTTGGGTTCCACCAGGACCACTCAGCTCCTGACTTCATTCCAACCTTGGCTCAAACATGGACAAAACAGCTGAATTCCAGAGGTGAGGAGAGAGTGACAGCCCTCGACATCAAGGCTGCATTTGACTGAGTGTGGCGTTGAAGAGTCTGAACAAAGCTGGAGTCAATGGGAATCTTCACTCATTGCAGTCATATCTAGCAGCAAGGAAGACGGTCGTGGTTGCTGGAGGTCAGTCAGCTCAGCTCCAGGGCATCTCTGTTGGACTATAACCTGGCATTGTATGATTTCTGACCTTGTCCCACCCCAGTCCAACACCTGCACCTCCACATCAAACGCAACAAGACCTGGACAATATCCAGCATTGGGCTGTCGAGTGGCAACTGATATTCACGCCAGACAAATGCCAGGCAATGTCCATCCCCTCAAAAGACTAAATAACCACTGGCCCCATGATATTCAATGGAGCCACTCTCTATCAACACCCTGACAGTTTGCCACTAACCAGCAATTTAACAGGGTTCATCATATAAATGCCATGGCTACAAGAGCAGATCACAGGCTAGCAGTACTACCACAAGCAACTCACCTCCAGACTCCCAAAGCTTCTGCACAATCTGCAAGGCACTAGTCAAGAATGTGATAGAATACTTCCCATTTGCCTGGATGGATGGCTCCAACAACCCAAGAAACTCAACACCGTGGACAAAGCAACCAGCTTGAACACCACATCCACAAACATGAACTCACTCTCCCACCAACACTTAACGGCAGCAGTGTCCACGACTGACAAGATATACTGCAGAAATTTGCGCAAGATACATGGACAGCACCTTCCAAACCCACGATCACTTCCATCTAGAAGGACAAGGGCAGCAGACACTTGGGAACGGCCCCAGCTGCAAGTTCCCCTTCAAACCACTCACCATCCTGATTTGGAAATCTATCACTGTGTTGCTGGGTCAAAATCCTGGAATTCTCTCCCTAAGGGCATCGTGGGTCAACCTACAGCACATAGGACTGCAGTGGTTCAATAAGGCAGCTCAGCACCACCTTCTAAAGGGCAACTAGGCACGGGTAATGAATGACGGTCCAGCCAACGACATTTCCATTCCATGAGTGAATAGAAAGTAAAAACCACCCTGCATTGTGGTAATCTAATGAAAATATCGAAAGAGGAAGTAGGCAGATTTTTGAAATATCAAGGAGTTAAGGGCTATGAGGAGCTAGCACAAAAGATGTCTCGAGCTATGGGGCAGATCAGCCTTGATCCTAGAAACGGTGGGGCAGTCTTGAGGGGCCAAGTGGCCTACATCTAATCCTACTTCTTAAGTTCTAATCACTGTTATAAGTTGTTGGGAATCAAGCAAAGGTTTCATGTGGGGGGACTAGGTGTGTAAGAACGAATGAAGGAAGATGGTGCATGCAGTTGTGACGACTCGAATGCACGCAGTAGCAGAGACAGAGTGAGTATGAGTTTGCAGAGAGTAGATCGCGTCACTTACTATGGTGGATCAGAGAAAGTCACTGTCCTTCCCCCTACAGCGCAGGGCATTCGTCCAGGCAGCTGAGGCCACATTGATCCAGGCTGGCAGGGTCTAGTGTTGTGGCCTGCTGTGTAAGTTCAACAGGACCTCCAGTCGCCTATCTGTAAAGCAGGGTGCCGAATCCCCCTTATCTGCTGTGTCTTGGACAAATGTCAGGATCCGGAAAGGGCTGTTTTGCACAGACGCTGCTTTTAAATCTTTTAAAGATTCGCCAGGGGTGCTGGTCCATTCTAGGATTATGTGTGCAGTGGCAGGTGGTGAAATAAGGCCAGCAGCAGAGAGGGGCACAAGACGGGCAGGCTAGGTAGCTAACGAGGCACAAGAAAACTCACAAGGTCTCAGAGACAGAAACCCTCTACAATACACAATAAAATTGACACTTAGCCAAACCAAAGTTTCAGCTCGTGACTCTCTACACAGCTGATCATTAATGAAAAATGAAAAAGTCACCTCTTCTAGACAGAAAGGCCATAAAATAATTCAATTCACCTTTCCCTTTTCTGCAACAGTATTTTGATGCAGATGCAGTAACATATTACAGCATTAGATCGCAATCTCAGAAGTTCCTGTAACCACCAACAAATCTGATATTGTCTTTTTTGCATTCTGCCCCACATCCATTTTCACTACCACTGTCCGATATTAACACTATTACAGATACCCATAATGTGTAACATCATAGATAGCACTATTCCTAAAGATGATGATAATAAACAATGTCAGGCATCCAGTTATTGTAAACAGTCTCTCACTCTCATACTTACTCGAGTCTCTGTATTTTACAGTCTGGATTCTTCAGAGCCGTACACAGTAATCTCACTCCGGAATCTCCCAGATCATTACCTTTCAGTCTAACATAGAGAGAGAGAGAGTGAAAAATGCATTAATATGTCCTGAATTTTCACCAGGAGGCTGAAAAACAGGAGCTACATTTGGAATTGTGTTCGTACAAGGTAGTGACTTATCTGTATTTCTGATTGTGGACAGTAATAGGCAAAGGACGGTTTTAAAACCAAAAACTGTGGACAGGATTGCAGCATTAAAAAGCAAGTTACAAACACTCATTGTGAATGGTGTTTACATGGCTGCTTTGTTTAACCAGTGAGGCTTGACTGCAGACAGACTGGCCCCACAGGCTATGTACATAACTGAAACATAGAAGATGGGAGCAGGAGGAGGCCATTCAGCCCTTCAAGCCTTCTCCACCATTCTTCACAATCACAGCTGAGCATCCAACTCGGTAGCCTAATCTTGCTTTCTCCCCATATCCTTTGATTCCATTCGCCCCAAGCGCTATATCGAGCTGCCGCTTAAATATATTCAATGTTTTGGCATCAATAACTTCCTGTGGTAATGAATTCCACAGGCTCACCACTCTTTGGGTAAAGAAATATCTCCTCATCTCTGTCCTAAATTGTCTACCCTGAATTCTCAAACTGTGACCCCTGGTTCTGGACACACCCACCATCCGGAACATCCTCCCTGCATCTACCCTGTCCAGTCCTGTTGGAATTCTATAAGTCTCTATGCGATCTCCACACCCCCCTCCTCATTCGTCTGAACTCCAGCAAAAACAATCCTAACCTCGTCAATCTCTCCTCATACGTCAGACCCGCCATCCCCAAAATCAGCCTGGTAAACCTTCGCTGCACTACCTCGAGAGCAAGAGCGTCCTTCCCCAGAAAGGGAGACCAAAACTGCACACAATATTCCAGGTGTGGTCTCACCAAGGCCCTGTACAACTGCAACAACACATCCCTGCTCCTGTACTCGAAACCTCTCGCAATGAAGGGCAACATACCATTTACCTCTTTACCACCTGCATGCTTACCTTCAGCAACTGGTGCACAGGGACACCCAGGTCCCGCTGCACACTCCCCTCTCCCAATTTACAGCCATTTGGGTAGTAATCTGCTTTCTTGTTTTTGCTTCCAAAGTGAATAACCTCATATCTATCAAAATTATACTGCATCTGCCATTGATTTGCCCACTCACCCAACCTGTTGAGATTATGCTGAAGGATCTCTGCATCCTCGTCACAGTTCACCCTCTCACCCAACTTGGTATCATCTGCAAACTTGGAGATGTTACATTTTGTTCCCTCATTCAAAACATTTATATTATGAATAGCTGGGGTCCCAGCACTGATCCCTGTGCACCCCCCCTACTAGTTACAGACTACCAATTTGAAAAGGACCCATTAATTCTTACTTTTCATTTGCTCTCTGCCAACCAGTTTCCTATCCATCTCAATACACTTCTCCCAATCCCATGTGATTTAATCTTGCACATTAATCTCTTATGTGGGACTTTGTCAAATGCTTTCTGAAAGTCCAAATATACTACATCGACTGGCACCCCCTTGTCAACTCTACCAATTGCATCTTCTAGTTACATCTTGGCCTGCAATAAGTAGCTGATTGGTTTGTGGAATTGTGACCAGCTGTGGATGACAATGGCCACCTGTCTGCAAACAAACGTGTCATTGGCTCCTGAGCAGCTGGACAGCTTGTGGATGTGAACAACACTGCCAGAAGTCTTCAGACCTCTTGAAGGGAAAGGTGGTGGGTCTTTCCACAGTCAAAAATTGAGGAAAGCCAGTTTATTTTTCATCACCATTTGCTATGAGCTGTTACTCTCAACCAATAAGTTAGCGACTTTATCATTTGTGAATCATTCACTGAATGCCTCCTGCAAGGAAGTGAACCCAGAGAAGAGTGACTGAAGAACAGCAAGTCCTGACAAGTAAAAACATTATCTCAGTGAACTCAATGAAGAGGGGCTATTGTACTATCTTCCTGTTTTTCTTTCCCCTCTATCAATGAAATAACTGCAGAGAGGCTGATATCCTGTCACCGTTACCCTTTATTTACTAGTGCACGGTACACTGGCTGTGGCCAGCCAGCTCGGAGTCAACCCTCAACTGAGGAGATTCTAATCTCCTGATTATTTCTTTTTCAGTCTATACGTTAAGCTATTGGCCTACATGCAGGGCTATCAGCCTACACTCTGAGCCTTCAGTCTGCATACAAAGGCCCGAACCACTCACAAAGGTTCAGTCCACACACAAAGGCTCTGCCCAGGGCCTATACACAAAGGCTCAGTCTGGGACCCACACACCGCAGAGGCCAGGTTCCATCACCAAGTCACCTTTATTTTACTCATGCACAGTACACTGGCTGTGTCAAGCCAGCTCGGAGTCAGTCCTCAACTGAGGAGATTCTAATCTCCTGGTTATATTGGTCAGCCAAAGCGTTCCTGATTGGCCAACAGTAACAGTCCCAATCAAGGACCTCATCGTCAATGAGGTTCACCTGGTTCCAATCACGAAAATCCATAGCACTTTTTTTAATTCTTTCTGCATGTTTGTGAGTATGGGGGGAGTTTTGTAACAGTAAGTGAGTTTTAATTAGTAAAATTAGACACCAACTACTCATGGTTTCTCACAAGTTTTATTTCTGGTGAGAATCCTTCATATCACCTGCAAAGTGAACTAATACCCTAAATAAAATAATTTTACTGCTGCAACTCAGCTGTAATCCACCAGTAAAACTGTTACTAGCTAACTGCAAACATTCATTGGACATCAAATTACTAGACTCAAATTCACATTAATCAATGCCGATGTCTTACTTTCTAAAGTAACTCATTTTTTAAACTTATTTTCTCTTCCTGTTTCCTTGTATCTGCGTACAAGTGCGAATGCATATGCATTTGTTGTGGTCTATCCCCTGCTTGTATAAATCAAGCTTTTTGTTTTTAATGTTTGAGAGCGTTTAAAGCTTTTAAAAGTTGAACTTCATGAACATGGATTTTGAAGGAGATCAGGGATTTCAAGACATCTTTAAGGTGAGAGGAGAGAGACTTTAAAAAGACACGAGGGGCAAATTTTTAACACAGAGGATGGTTTGCATGCGGAATGACCTTCCTGACGAAGTGGTGGATGTGGGTACAATTGCAACATTTAAAAGACATTTTAATAAGTAGATAAATAGGAAAGGTTTGGAGGGATATGGGCCAGGAGTAGGCTGATGAGACTGGTTTAGTTTGGGATTATGTTCGGCATGGCCATGTTGGACCGAACGGTCTGTTTCTGTGCTGTATAACTCTATCAATTAGAAAGTAATCTAAAACTACCTTTATTACAACAGAAGAGAAAGGCAAAAATAATTCAACTCTCTCTTTCCATTCACATTACTATCATTCCTTAATAATCAGATTTAACCTCCAGAAACTCAGTGACTGACCCCACCAAGTTTTGGAAAATTTCTCTCATTTTGGATGCTCCTAAATCTAGGAATTTATGACAATGGCATAATTTACCATCAATTGAATGATAAAGTGGCAATTCCTTGTACTGTTTAACTGCACATCATTTTAATCTTCATGCTATTTCGGGGTGAATAATATCATGAAACCATATTAAGTGCTGCTATGAAATCCATTCTACTGAAATCTGCGCAAGGAAGAAATGTTATTCTCTGTCATTAGAACTGCTGAAATATCGCTGCTCTGTTGGTTTGTAGGGAAGGTGAGTTTCCCACTTTATTCACCATTCAACAGGCTATATATTTACTGCAGGGGCAGCTCTTGTTATATTTCAAGGGAATTTCTAGGAGCCCCCAACTCCTGGCAGATGGTCATGTATGGGAGTGGACTGTCAGGAAATCCTGTTGTTTAACACTAAGAATTTTATCAGACACCGTCCCCTATGTGCAAGATCCTATCAATGTGTTGGACAATCGATGATTTGGAGTCTTTAAAACAGTAGGTTTCTTCCTTTACCAAACTGTGATCCATATAAATAACTAGACTACAAAATGTCATCTTATGTAAATATCTCAATTTAAAGTATTTCCCGCTCCTTGTAAGGAATCAGTGTATTATCTCTGAAGACACTTCAGTCATCTTCTCTCGTGAGCTGTGCAGCTTAAAACTGATGTTCTAAATCAGTAGTATTGTTTTTAAACTTTATTTTTCACAGCATTGATGTTTTAAATCCTCAGAATATCTATGTTCTCATCTTGCAAATAAATATCACATTTTCCCCTTTCATCTCGCTTCCACAGTCAAGTTCTGCAAGAATCCGCTGAGCAGACTAACAACTGGTTAGCAAAGGCATCATTCTTACTTTTCACCTCAGTGTGTTACACTCGTCTTAACTTCTAAAGTTTTTCTGACTCTGCCTCCATTGTTTGAACTGAGAAAGGTGCTTTCGTTATTTCCTTTGTGGCACAATAAAGCAGTTTATCTACAAATGGAAGTACTGAACAAGCATTTACCTTAAGACGTGGCATTTGTGCAGAATGGATGCCAGCCGCTGGACTCCTTCACACTGAATATAGCATTGCTGGAGCGTGAGTTCTTTTACTGAATCACAGAACCCAACGACATGAGAGAGGACCGCACAGTCAATAGGGGTCAGTCGCAATTCATCAAAGTCGAGTACATCCACAGACCCCAGTGTGGCCTGAGCCAGTGTTTTATTCTGAGACTCAAATAAATAGTGCAACACCATCAGGAGGCTTCTTTTCCCAGTGAGAGTCTTTACTCTTCCAGCCAATCTGACAAGGGTATCCTTCATCCACTCAATCACTCCACAGGTTGTCTGATGAAGGAACGGACCCAGAAACTTCTCCAGGGGCCACGCTGCCTGCGGGGAGGAGAGACCAGCAACAAAACGGAGAAATATTTCAAATCTCCCATCATCCTTGCTGTGGGCTTCACTGAGAAGCTTCAGGATTTTCTTAGGATGTGCAGTCAGGAATTGTGCGAGAGCAGCTACAAACTCTTGGATGGTGAGATGTGGGAATGTGTAGACCACACTGCGGACAGAATTGTCTCTCTCCAAAAGTTCCATCATGAACCCAGACAGGAACTGGGAGGGTTGTAAGTTGTACTGGATCAGACGTCCATTTCTAAACACTATCCTCCTCTCACAGACTCCTGCGAACGCCATCTCACCAAGCTTCAGAAACACGTTGCGTGGGTCTTCAATCTCTCGGCCATGATTTTTCAGAATGTTGTAAATATAGTAGGAATAGAGCTGGGTGATGGTCTTGGGAACTTGCTGCTGTCTCCTGTCTTTTTGTGTGAAGAACGGACCCAGTGACAGCCCGAGGATCCAGCAGTAAGAAGGGTTGTAGCACATGGTGTACAAGATCTCGTTCTCCTCCACATGTTTGAAAACAGCTGCTGCCACCGTCTGATCCTCAAAAAACCTGTTGAAATATTCCTTCCGTTCGTCACCAACAAATCCCAGGACTTCAGCCCAGACACTGATCTCAGCCTTTTCCAATAAATGGAATGCAGTGGGACGGCTGGTCACTAACACTGAACAACCTGGGAGCAGCTTGTGCTGGATTAAACTGTACACAATGTCAGACACTTCACACCAGCATTCAGGATCAGTGCACATGTACTGAGGCTCTGTATTTCTCCGACTGTCAGAAAAATCAATATTGTCTTTGAATTCATCCAAACCATCAAATATAAACAGCAAACCCTCTGGGTTCTTCCACAGCTCTCCCAGAACATTCCCAAAGTAAGGATACTGATCCAGTATCAAATTCCTCAGGTTTACTTGACTGTTAATATAGTTTAAGTCCCGAAATTTAAAACTGAAAACAAATTGAAATTTTGGGTATATTTTCCCAGTGGCCCAGTCATAAACAATCTTTTGTACCATTGTCGTTTTTCCAATCCCTGGGACTCCACTCACTGCTGCAGAGCTTCCAGAGTTAGACTTTCTGTGAGAAAAGCTGCTATGGAACAGTTGATCACTTCGGATTTGTTCCAGTTCATGACGGAGATGTTTCTCTCTCCATTCTTCATGGTCTCGGCCTCTTGCCAGCAGTTCATTTTCTACGAGTGTCCGTTCTCGAACAGTAGAAATGACTGTTAGCTCAACGTATCGATCAAGCATCTGGAAAACCTTCACTTTCTCCTTTATTAGGACAGTGTTCACTCTCAGTGTTTCAGTTTGCACCCGGAGCGTCTCTTTGTGTTTCTGCTGTACACCTTCAATTAGAACAGATGGAAAGCGGTTCTCAATGTTACTTATATTAACATCAAAGTAAAATAAAAAGTCTCAATTTCCTTACATTAGACAGGGAAATGTTGCATTTAGTGCACAGATTCAATATAGGTTTGTGTAGAAATTCAAACTCAGTTCATGAAAACTTCACTTGAAATTGAAGAACGGTTGAGAAAAACAATACAAATTCTTTTAGTTTTGGTAATTACTGAACATGGAGATTTCTACAAAGGTGATAATTGCCCTCCAATGGTTAATACATGATTAGATTTTTTTTAAAATTACACCACATTACAGCAACGTTCTTGTTTCCACATAATGAAAGTGAAAGAGATAAGGTTCAAAAAATGCTAACAGAAGTGGAAGGTTATCATTATCAAGGAAGACTGAATAGAACATAAAGCATAGAACAAAGAACAGTACAGGTCCTTCGGTCCATGATGTTGTGCCGAACTTTTACCCTAAACCTAAGGTCTATCTAACCTCCATCGCAACCTTATACTATCATCCATATGCCTATCTAATAGCTGCTTAAGTGCCCCTAATGAGGCTTACTCCACTACCTTCTCTGGCAATGCATTCCACGCCGCTGCCACTCTCTGAGTAGGGAACCTACGTCTGACGTCTCCCCTATATCTACCTCCACTCACTTTAAAACTATGTCACCTCGTAAGAGCTACCTCCACCCTGGGAAAAAGTCTCTGGCTGTCCACTCTATCTATACCTCTGATCATTTTGTACACCTTGGACTGATCTGACTCCAGGAGAGATAAGGGCGAGGTTCACATAATAAAGGCATTTCATATCATGAATATGAATGATGGACAGAGTAGATGCGATGTGGAGGTGAGCAGAGGTTTTCATTTGAAAATAAAGATGGTCGCTAACCAACCCAGAAAGTAATACAGGTGAAATATCTTTACCCCAGAGAGTATGAATGTGAGCCTCACTCTGAAAGGAATCGGTCAGATGAATACATGGCTGAAAGCTGGCAAAACAAACAGAAGGCTTACAGCAACACAGGGTAGAGAGGGTATGCGAAGAACATTTGAGCTGAATGGCCAGCTTCCATGGCACAGACCTAATGCCAACTTGGGGAGGCAATGACCTAGTGGTATTATCGCTAGACTATTAATCCAGCAATTCAGCTAAAGTTCTGGGAACCTGGGTTCAAGTCCCACCATTGCAGTTATGAATTCAATAAAGAACATGGAATTAAGACTAATGGCAACCATGAATCCATTCTCAATTGTTGGGGGGGGAAAAAAAACTCATCCAGTTCACTAGAGTCATAGAGATATACAGCACAGAAATAGATCCTTTGGTCTGACTTGTCCGTGCCAACCAAATATCCTAAATTAATCTAGTCCCTTTTGCTTACATCCAGGCCAATATCCCTCTTAACTCTTCCTATTCATGTATACATCTGAGAGGGTTAGTTCACATGGAATAGGGAAGGAAATTTGTTATCCTTACGTTTTGTCTGGTCTGCATGTGACTGCAGACCCACAGCAATGTGGTTGACTCTTAACTACCCTCAGGGATCAGCAATAAATGCTGGCCTGGCCAGAGACGCCCACATCCCATGAGTAAATTTGAAAATAGTTATTTTTGTAAAGTCACTGGGTAGCTCGTATGTAACAAGACTAAGCCTTGAAGCCTCAAGGAAGTCTGGCAGAAATTCAGCCTTGAATTTTTCAAATTTATGGAAGGGACATAATTAAATATGCCTGACTCAAAGCGTTGTTATCTTCAAATGCCAAGAGTGGACAGGGTTCCACATGCTGTCGGGATCCTCTGTCTAAACTTCACACATAACAGTGATCAGCAGGTTCTTTTGATGAAATAATTCAACTCCCACACATTTACAGGAGAAACTGTATGAATTCTAAGTTGAATCTACACAAAATAGTTGAGATTTGAAGGATGATCCAATAAATTAGAATCGTGTTTCCCAGCTTCTGAACTTTCGATTATCAGAGTATAACACTCCAAACAAATGGCTAAAATCATCCATTCTCTTTTGCAGAATTGAAATAAAATGGTTTGTTAATTACCTTTCAGATGACTGGGTGCTTCGGATAAACTTCGGACAATATCCACATAATGAATTGGATTACCACCTGTGCAGATTATTTAGATTTCATTAATTCAGATCTGTGTAATACTACAGCGAAATATGGAATGCTCCAATCTGAAATTAAATAGTGTGAGACTTTACTGTACCACTTTCTTGTATTTCTTTCAGTATTTTATCCAACTTTGGTAACCTATGGCGCATTTTTACAAAGGATTCCCACATCACCCTTTGGGCCTGAGAGTCTTTCTCCATCACCAGGCTTAGGAGAAGTTTGGAAATGTCCGCTCGGTTTCCCTTTCTCGCAAGCTCGATGATTGCCTGTAAAGAATAATCATTAACAGTGGAGTGAAACATAAACACTGTGAATGAGAAGGAAAGGATCTCCTTAGAAATGGGATTCCCCAGTTGTTCTGAGCCTGGAAAACAGTCACTGCACCATATCCTGATCCTGAGTGAATATGGATGAGTCAATGATAAACATCTTCTGGAAAGATGGGATCCGAAATAGGCTATTTCGCCCTTGCAGCATGGTCTGTCCATGAGATGTGCCTCAGGACAGCAAGGACTTACTGGGCCAGGTATTGACCCATTCCGATCAGGAGCAAAACAGTGAAGTACAGAAGTGGACCATTCAGCCCTTCGAGCTTAACCTGTCCATCATTCAAAATTATGGCTCAGGACAATGAGCTTTTTTTTTCTGGAAAACACTTCGCCTGTTGGCCTCGTACCTTGTGCAAAGGCATACAGCTATTGCATAGGAGGACAATTATTTCAGTTCCAACCCCATCACTGTAACAGTTTCTTAGAATTGTGTCCTGGGACCCACTGTTTTCAACCACATTGCGGTAAGCCCTAGATTGGGTTGACGAGTGGGAAGTAATGGTCACTGCACAGAGTTGTCAATGGATCACTTTCTGCAATAACGGACAGCATTACCGTCTTCCTTTCTCAGTCAACAGCACGACTATCTCTGGTTTCGCCTCTGCCACACTGAACCTGATCCAAGCTCAGCGACCACTGATCAGGTGAAGGTAGGGAGATATGAGAAAGTGCACAAATACTGAGGGGAAACAGATTTCCAGCAGTGCAAGATTTTAAAGCTGCTAATAAAATGTCTATCCGAATCTGCACGTGTTTGTGCTTTAGTTTGTGGAACTCAATATTATTCTCCCCGCGTTATTTGACTCGCGATGGAAGTGCAGATTTGTTGTGGGTCCTCTCTCTCTGCATGTGCCCGTTCGTGTGCAAAATGGGATGAATGGGCACAGTCAATTCAGATGTCAAAACTGAATTGCAATTTAAACTGAGAGCAAAGCCTGTTTAAAAAGTTAATTTTGCAAAAATCACTGGGTAGCTTGTAAGAAACAAGACTAAGCCTTGAAGCCTCAAGGAAGCCTGGCAGAAAAGGGGTGGCATGGTGGCTCGCTGGTGAGCAACTGCTGCCTCACAGCTCCAGGGGCCTGGGTTCAATTCCCTCTCAGGTGACTGTCTGTGTCGGGTTTGCATGTTCTCTGTGTGTCTGCATGGGTTTCCTCACACAGTCCAAAGTTCTGCAGGCTAGGTGGATTGGCCATGCTAAATTGTCTGTTGTGTTCAGGGATGTGTAGATTAGGTGTTATAGCCATGGGGTATATGACTACAGGTGGGATACTCTGAGGGTCAGTGTGGACTTGTTGGGTTGAAGGGCCTGTTTCCACACTGTAGGGATTCTATGAAATTCAACCTTGAACTTTTCAAACCATTAATTTAAACACACCAGCATGCATCAGAGAAATTAGGCCAAAAATTTAAAAATTAAACAAAAAGATCAGTTTAAGTGGAAGTAAATGAAAACATATAATTATTGGAAAATCTGTCTTATTTTCTACAGTAAAATGTTGAAGATTTTGTCAAAGCTGTGAAAGCTGACTTGTTCTTATGACATATGTAACAGATTTAGGAGACACTAGTGACTTCTTGTTTGTGGTTCTGAAAGCTCTGAACTGCTGGTGCTTTTCTCACTACATGTTCATGTTTGTTGTAAATGAACAGATGACTGATTCATTAATATCTCCAATATTATTACAGCGTGAGACTGTCAGGATGTTGAAACAGAGATAGTAGGAACTGCAGATGCTGGAGAATCCGAGATAACAAGGTGTGGAGCTGGATGAACACAGCAGGTCAAGCAGCATCATAGGAGCAGGAAATCTTGACGTTTCGGGCCTAGACCCTTCATCAGACCCGAAACGTCAAGATTTCCTGCTCCTATGATGCTGCTTGGCCTGCTGTGTTCATCCAGCTCTACAGGATGTTGAAACACACTACTTTGTACTTTTTCTTCATTCAGTATTTCCTTAGTTGTTATTCTGTAAATGTTGGGATTTATATTTATATTTGGAACTCATACTGTGTTCCCCCACTTACCGAATGTTCTTTTCCACTGAAAATCTTCTGATATGTTAACAATGAGCTGACGCCATCCACCCCTTCTACAATCGCCTGTTCAATTCTGTCCCTGTAGAAGTTTGTCAATTGGAATAGCTGGTAGCTCTTACACTCTGTCAAGAATTTAGTGATTGTGGAGTCTGGATCTGTAAGCGCAAATATAAATAAAACACATTATCACCTTTCTAATCTGTTGGCTGTAATCCCTTTTATACTGAGTAACTTAATATATGTGTAAACCACGTTATCAAGCACAGTCTTCAAACCTGTACAACCTACCTGTCCCAATTCTTCAAAATTAACCATATCTGTCAAACGTTACTTACCTTTATCTTACCTGTAACAGCCTCCACTGATCACCCCATACATTGCTAAATTTCATTGATTTGACCTTGAAATATAAATTCCTGAGCTTCCTTACACAGCATTCTCTTTCTCCAAACCAGTCATTCCTGAACAGCTTTCAAAACACATCAAGAAATATGATGTCTCCTTGTATCATGTCCACACATTTTTTTTAAAAACAAAACTTTCCTTTCATTCAGAAGGATCAACTTTGTTGGACCTTTAAAACGTCCGCCACACATCATAATGATTTATACCATGGCCATAAATTCTAACAGTGGACTGCAGAGAGACACAACAAGACTAGACTCGTGTGGAGACAGTGAAAGTGTTGAAACAAAGGAAATGCAGATTTCCGGTCTCTGAGCCTGGCTCGCTAACAGGTCAGACATCTCAAAATACATTTTTCTGACAGAGATGCTGAAAACAACTCTCCATCTCTAAGCATGTGGTCAATGGATTTGACTAGATGGGAGCAGAAACTCCTACATTAACCGGAATAGCTCATCAATGAGCATCCCCTGCTCACCCGCTTCCCCCCCCACCCAACCCCACCATTATCCTTTGATAACCAACATCAGGGAAATTCACCACAGCTTGTTCAAAACTAAACCACTGTTTATGGACAGAAGGTGAAGAAAATAAAGGGATTCAATTGGTCTTCTCCCTTGTCCATCACACGTTCCCATCTTCTAGCTGTATACACAGTTTCTATTTAAATATAACAACTGAACTCTCACTTACTGTTTATTAACAGTGAAATTCTGTCATAATTTTTCACTCTGCTGAAATAGCGATAATTAGGGTCTGTTCCAATGAATGCCATGGAGATCTAAACACTGTCTTACAGCTAATATATCACACTATCCGGAAGACTAACTAAAAAAGGGTACATGGGAATGTCATTGAGACGTGTTTCCCCTTCCATTTCATACACCTTCCAGACTTACGCAAATATTATCTTTCCTCCATCGCAGGGTCAAAATCACGGAACTTCCTACCAAACAAACAGTTTCATCTCCGACTGCTTTATGAACTGCCTGATCTATACTAAGATAACAAGGTGTAGAGCTGGATGAACACAGCAGGCCGAGCCTTCCTGCTCCTCTGATGCTGCTTGGCCTGCTGTGTTCATCCAGCTCCACACCTTGTTATCTCAGATTCTCCAGCATCTGCAGTTCCTACTATCCCTGATCTATCCTAAGAGCTGGATACTTCAAAACCTCCAATCATGTTGGCTGACACTCTGCCCACTGATTCAAAGTCATTGCTGGTGGTGGATTGGTTCAGTTCATGGAGCGATCATAATGTCACTGGGCCCAAGATAAAATGCTGGGACACAGCAGCTGGTGGGATCTAAGTTCAGTTCATGAGTTGGGGAGCTGGAATTTAAAACCGAGACCAGAAACCATCACTCACTGTTGTAAAAACCCATCTAATCCACTCATGCCTAAGGAAAGCCAAGACTTCCTTAACCAGTCTGGCCTGCATGTGACTCCACACCGACAGTCATGTGGTCAAACTGGAAATGCCCACTGAATTGGCCAAGCAAATCACTCAGTTTGAGGACAATTAGAGATGGGCAATGATGCCAACACCCCATGAAAGATTTATAAAAATCCCAGCTATCCTTTCCCTTACCTCTGAACTTACTTCAGTTACACAAGAACACTTCCCTCCTGCTCAAGGCCTTAACCATGCATTGACCTGCCTCATATTCGCTTCCTCAAACACACCAGTGCAAAATGGTTCAGAATTCATCAACACTGAAGCCTTGTCTATTACATCTTATGCTCAATTAGTATATTCCTTCTATAAACACAATGTTCTTCCCTTTGGTACTAGAGGGGTGACTTACCCTTCATGACATGGTCACAGCTCATGTCTCTCTAAGACTCCTTCCAATCTCCTGCATATAGAATTTCCAACTATTTTCTTTTTCCTTGTTCCTTGGTCCTTCTCACCGATGTCCCACTCAGGGTGGCCTCCTTGATGTCTCACTGTTGTTCAGGAAGAATCACTATCTCTATCCACTTTCCAGTCCCCATACCAGTTACCAGTTGGACAGTTCCAGTACTCAGGAGCTCCCTCTGCCTGTCACTGTGACAGTCCTCGATATAGTCATAGTCATACAGGGCAGAAAAGGCCCTTGGGCCCATCAAGATTATACCAACACAACTACCACTAAGGTTGCATTAATCCCAATTTCCTGCAATTGTCCCATATCCCTGAATGTTATGATATTTCAAGCACTCATCCAAATATTTTTTTAAAGGTTGTAAGGTTTCCGGCCTCCACTACCTTCCCAGTCAGTGCATTCGAGATTGCCACCACCCTCTGAGTGAAAACATCCTTTTCTCAAATTCCCTCCAAACCTCCTGCCCCTTATCCTAAAACTACAACACCTTGTGATTGACCCCCTCAACCAAGAGCAACAGCTGCTCCCTATTCATCTATCCATGCCCCTCATAAACTTATACACTTCAATCATGTCCCCCTCACTGCCTCAGTCTTTGCTGCTCTAAAGAAAATAATCCAAGCCTATCTAGACTCTCATAGCTCAGTTGCTCAACCTCAGGCAATATCCTGGTGAACCTCCTCTATACCCTCTCTAGTGCTATCTCATCCTTCCTTTAGTGAGGTAACCAGAACAGCACACATTATTTCAGCTGTGCCTTAACTAACACCTTGTATAACTCCACCATTGACTCCTTGCTCTTATACTCTATGCCACAACTGATGAAAGCAAGTGTCCTATATGCCTTTTTAACCACCGTTGGTTAACCAGCTCCTCTGCTGACTTCAGAGATCTGTCAATAATTACCCCCAGATCCCTCTGTTCCTCTAAGCTACCCAGGGTCCTGCCATTCATTAAATACTCTCTCATCTTGTTTCTTCCAAAGTGCATCACCTCGCACTTATCAGGGATAAATCCTCCGCCCATCTGACCGACCCATGCATCTCTTCCTGCAACCTACAACTACCTTCTTCGCTACTAACCACTCTGCTAATCTTGGTGTCGTCTGAAAATTTGCTTAATATTTCGCCCCCACACTTTCATCTAATTCATTATGTATACAATACACAATAAGAGTCCCAGTACTGAACCTTGTGGTACACCGCCAGACACCAGCCTCTAGCCACTTGAACAGCTTCCTACCACTACCCTTTGTGTCCTATCACCGACCGAGTTTCTGATCCATCTCGCCAAGTTTCCCTCAATTCCATGTAGTTGAACCTTCTCAATCAGTCTCCCATGTGGGACCTTGTCAAAAGCTTTGCTAAAATCCATAGAATCTACATCAACTGAACTTCCCTCATCCACACACAATCACATTTTCCAAAATTCTAACAGATTTGTTAGGCACGACCTCCCTCTGTCAAAGCCATGCTGACCATCCCAAGTTAACTTATGCCTTTCCAAGTGGATATTAATTCTCTCCTTCAGAGTTTTCTCCTACCACTGACATGAGACTCAACAGTCTTTATTTTCCTGGTTTATTTCTACCACCCTTCTCGAGAAGTGAAACCACATTAGCTGTCCTCCAGTCCTCTGGCACATCCCTTGTGGCCAGAGTGGACTTAAAAATTTGTGTCAGAAGCCCTGCAATTTTCTACCTCGCCTCCAACAGCAGCCTGGGATGCAATTCATCCTTTGTCTGTCTTTAAGCTCAACAGAGCCTTCTTAGGTCAAACGGTGCAAGTTCCTCACAGCCCCTTTTCTTGAATTCCGGAACTATGTTCTCCTTTTCCAGAGTGAAGGCCAAAGTTGGTTCCACACTTCCCTCTTTCTACACTGCCCATCTTGTTCCCTCTTCCTGTCTGAGCTGCAGATTCTTGTGTGCATTCAGGGGCCCGTTTCAAGACAAAAATGATATGTTACAGCAGCTTGTGAACCCACCTGTGTCCATTGTAACGCTTTGTGAGAAGTTGGATCTTCTTTCCTGTTTAATCCTTCAGCAATGCTGGTGACAGGTGTTCCCAGATTCTGTGAGAAATATATATTCAGAAGGAGGGGTAGAAAGAGAATATTGCAGTGAGGCGAACATTGCTGTGTTAAACAGAACAACATTCCCTTACTTCCTCTAACAGTAAATCATTGAAACTTATGCAGAACTCTGCAGATCGTTTTTGTTTTGTATTCATTCACAGGATGTGGGCATCATTGGCTAGACCAGCATTTATTGCCCTTCCCTAATTATCCTGATAACAATTAAGAGTTAGCCACATTGCTGTGGGCCTGCAGTCATGTGTAGACCAGACCAGGTGAGGATAGCGGTTCCATTCCCTGAAGAACCAGATGGGTCTTTCTGGTAATTTTTTTTTACACAGAGGGTGGTTCATGTTGGAATGAAGTTCCTGAGGAGGTAGTGGATGTGGGTACAGTTACAATGTTTAAAAGACATTATAAGTACATGAATAGGAAAGGTTTGGAGGGATATGGGCCAGGAGCAGGCAGGTGGGACCATTTTCGTTTGGGATTATGTTCGGCATGGATTAGTTGGACCAAAGAGTCTGTTTCTATACTGTATAACTCTATAAACAATAATGTTTCAAGGTCATCATTCAGACTCTTAATTACAGATTTATACTGAATTGCACTGCGAGTTTCAAACCCAGATACCCAAGACATAATCTGGGGGATCTGGATTAACAGTCTAGCGATAATGCCACGAGGCCATCACTTCCTCATCTGTGACACTGACAGCTGCCTTGTGAAATCCTGTTAGTCCCACTGGTCTCCACTACCCAATTCCAGAGGGGCTCCCATCAGCCCAGACTCGAGTCTGAGCGTTCACTCGCACGCAGTGCAAGGTAAAGCCAGACTTATTCCTGACACATAATATTCTGCAGGGAATTCCAGAGGCACTGCAGTGTGGGAGATTGTTAACTGGCTCTGACGTGGCTGAACACACCAACCAGTCACATAAAACAACTATTCTAGAGTAATTAAAAACAAAAAATTGGATGGATCACTAAACATTGACTTGGGCCCCAGAGATAATGATAAACTGCCCAGTCAACCCTGCAAGGACCTCTACTCAAATCTAGGAACTAGCAAGTCCTGTCTTCACTTTGGGAACATCTCCAATGTGCACTACCACAATGCTAAGTAGATCGGACCCAAAATAGATCCAGCAACTGAAACCTAGGCAAACCAGAAGGCTTGCTGTAAGCCATCAGCACAGAGGAACTGTACACAACCATAGTCTATAATGTCACGAGCTGACAGATCTCACCACTCAGCTGTTGGACCAGCAGTCATTGAAGGAAGAGACCAGGAGACCAGGTCAGGAGGCAACAAGATGTAATGAGAAATGAGATACAAGGCTGGTGAACACGAACCACTAAACTCCGTATCAAACAATAGCGCAGGCTGCATAACCGACACACTAAATAGGCACACACTGAGCTCTGTCTCAGTCTCCCTGGCTCCACCCTCCCCGGGTCACACACTGTCAAATCTCACTGGGATCCCCACCCTCCCCGGGTCACACACTGTCTGATCTCACTGGGATTCATACCTTCCCCGGGGTCACACACTGCCTAATCTCCCTGGGATCCCCATCCTCCCCGGGTCACACACTGTCTGATCACACTGGGATCCACATCCTCCCCGGGTTACACACTGTCTAATCTCACTGGGATCCCCACCCTCCCCAGGTCACACACTGTCTGATCTCAATGGGATCCCCACCCTCCCCAGGTCACACACTGTCTGATTTCACTGGGATCCCCACCCTCCCCGGGTCACACACTGTCTGATCTCACTGGGATCCCCACTCTCCCCGGGTCACACACTGTCTGATCTCAGTGGGATCCCCACCCTCCCCAGGTCACACACTGTCTGATCTCACTGGGATTCACACTCTCCCCGGGTCACACACTGTCTGATCTCACTGGGATTCACACCCTCCCCGGGTCACACACTGTCTGATCTCACTGGGATTCACACTCTCCCCGGGTCACACACTGTCTGATCTCACTGGGATCCCCACCCTCGAGTCACACACAGTCTAGTCTCACTGGGATCCCCACTCTCCCCAGGTCACACACTGTCTGATCACACTGGGATCCCCACCCTCCCCGGGTCACACACTGTCTGATCTCCCTCGGATCCATCCGTCTGGGATCTGGGATCATGGAAGTTCGGTTTTGTTTCGTCCAAACTGCAGTCATTAGCCATTCCGGCCCAAGTCTACGTTTATAAATAACATTACAGCGTGACCACGTATCCTCTCTATAATCTTCCCCTAAACTCTATCAGAGAGAACATTGATCCTATTTCTCACCGTCCTGCCAAGGCGATCCGGGAATCTCCCAAAACCTGCACGAAACACGAAAGCTTCCCTGTAGCTCCTACACCATATGGGAAATAGGCTCCGATCCCATCCTTTTCCTATTCATCCACAGAGCTGCCAATTAACCCTTTCCAGCCAATAGAAGGCCGAGGTGGATCCATCCACTGGAGTTCTGGTCATCTCATTGGTCATCCTTTGGAAGGGTCGGGCAGTGATTGGTTTAAAATTGGAATGAATGAGGAAAGGGAGATCTCATGGAAGCCGGATCCCTGGACCCAAAACGTTTATCCTGATTTCTCACTACGGATACTGCCAGACCTGCTGAGGTGTTACCACCTCATTCTGATTTCCAGCGTCTGCAGTTCTCTGGTTCTTTTCGTTTTTGTTCACGGTTTCAGTGGACTCCAGAGAGAATGAGACAGGGAGCTGAAGAGAGAGAGAGAAAGAAATCGGCTTTTGAAAGTAGGAAGTGGGAGATGGAGTCATCGAGATTTTTGTTACAGCACAGTAGTATGACCTCTGGCCCATCACATCTGTGCAAGTCATCAACTAGCCCCACGTCTATTCTTAATCCCGTTTTTCCAGCACTTGACCCGGAGCTTTCTATGCTATGATGTTGCATGATCGTCCAAATGTTTCTCAAATGGTTGTGATGGTTCACATCTCTAACACTCTTTCAGATGCCCATCAGTCTCTGGGTGAAAGACTTCTCCTTTAAATCCCCTTCCCCTTATTGTAAATCTCTTCTCATATTGACTCCACCCGCCCCCAAGGGAAAAATTTCTTCCTATCAATCCAGTCTGTACCCAGGATGATTTTGTAGAGCACAATCTGGTTCTCTCTCTCTGCCTACTCTGCTCTAAGGAAAACAATGGCAGCCTATCTAGTCTCACTTCAAAGCTGAAACACTCCTGCCTAGGCGACATCCTGGTGAAGCTCATGTGACCTCTTTCTATTATTTTATTCATTTTGTGGGATGTGGGCATCACTGGTTGGCCAGCATTTATTGCCCGGCCCTAGTTGCCCTTGAGAAGATGGTGGTGAGCTGCCTTCTTGAAACGCTGCAGTCCACATGCTGTGGGTTGACACACAATGCCCTTTAGGATGGAAATTCCAGGATTTTGACCCAGTGACAACGAAGGAACAGCAACATAGTTCCAAGTCAGGATGGTGAGTGGCTTGGCGGGAAGCTTGAAGGTGGTGGTGTTCCTATATGTCTGCTGCCCTCGTACTTTTAGTTGCAAGTGGTCATGAGTTTGGAAGGTACTGTCTGAGGATCTCTGGTGGATTTCTGCGGTGCATCTTGTAGATAGTACACACTGCTGTTACTGAGCGTTGCTGGTGGAGGGAGTGGATGCTTGTGAATGCAGTGCCAATCAAATGGGGGCTGCTTTGTCTTGGATGGTGTCAAGCTTCTTGAGTGTTGTTGGAGCTGCACTCATCCAGGCAAGTGGGGAGTATTCCATCACACTCCTGCCTTGTGCCTTGCAGATGGTGGGACAGGCTTTGGGCAATCAGGAGGTGAGTTACTTGCTACAGTATTCCCAGCCACTGACCTGATCTGTGGACACTGCATTTATATGGTGAGTCCAGTTGAGTTTCTGATCAATGATAACAGTGAAGGTAACACCATTGAATGTGGTTAAATTGTCTCTTATTGGTGACAATCATAGTCTGGCATTTGTGTGGCACGAATGTTACTTGTCACTTGTCATCCCAAGCCTGAACGTTGCCCAGATCTTGTTGTATTTGGACACTGACTGCTTCAGTGTCTGAGGAGTTGCGAATGGTGCTGAAGTCATCAGCGAACATCCCCATTTCTGACCTCATGATGGAGGGAAGGTCATTGATGAAGCAGCTGAAGATGGTTGGGCTGATGACACTATCCTGAGGTACTCCTGCAGAGAAGTCCTGGAGTTCAGATGACTGACCTCCAACAACCACGACCATCTTCCTATGTGCGAGTTATGACTTTAACCACAGGAGAGTTTTCCCCCGGTACCCATTGATTCCAGTTTTTCAACAGCTGCCTAGTGCCACACTCTGTCGAATGCGGCATTGATGGCGAGCGCTGTCACTCTCACCTGACCTCTGGAATTCAACTCTTTTCTCTATATCTGTAATGAGGTCAGGAGCTGAGTGGACCTGGCAGAACGCAAACCGGGCGTCACTGAGCAAGTGCTGCTTAATAGCACTATTGACAACACCTTCCATCACTTTACTGATGATCAAGAGTAGCCTGATGGGGCGGTAATTGGCCAGGTTGGATTTGTCCTGCTTTTTGTGTACAGGACATATTTAGGCAATTTTCCACATTGTCGGGTAGATCCCAATGTTGTAACTGTACTGGAACAGCTTGGCCAGGGGAGCAGCAAGTTCTGGAGCACAAGACTTCAGTACTATTGCCGGAATGTTGTCAGGGCCTGTAACCTTTGCAGTATCCAGTGTCTCCAACCATTTCTTTACATCACGTGGAGTGAATCGAATTGGCTGAAGACTGGTATCTGTAATGCTGGGCAGCACAGGATGAGGCCGAGATGGATCATCCACTTGGCACTTCTGGCTGAAGATTGCTACAAAAGTGCGATTTTATCCTTCCTATCGTGTGGCAACCAGTACTGCACACTGTACTCGAGCTGTGGCCTAACCATTGTCTTATACAGCTTCTCCTTGCTCCTGTATTCAATGTCAAGTCTGATAAAGGTAAGCGTCCCATTTAAGCTTCTTAACCACCTGATTTACCTGCCCTGCTGCCTTCAAGGATCTATAGATATGCATACCAATGTCCCTCTGCTCCTCTGGTCTTAATCATTCATTGTGCACCCCCATCCCTTGTTAGTCCTCACACAATATATCCCCTCACATGTTTCAGGATGAAATTTCAAATGCCACTGTTCTACAGTCTAAGGATTTTGTCCCCGTTATTTACCACACACTAATTTTCATATCACCTGCAAGTTACTAATCAAACCTACGTTTGTATCAAAATCATTAATATACATTAAAAAATACAGCATGGGACTGGGGAAGCGCTAGCAATCAGAATTAGCGGAACTCAGGAAAAACCGAAACCACTGGAGAAGTTCGACTGGTCCAGCAGCATTTGTGGGCAGATTACTGAGTTAATGTTGTATCAGAGATAAAAGGTACTGCAGATGCTGGAGAATCCAAGATAACAAGGTGTGGGGCTGGATGAACACAGCAGGCCAAGCAGCATCATAGGAGCAGGCAGGAATCGGTTCAGTAATTCCTCTCTGTACAGTTTCCAGTGCAAGTCTTATGCAAAATTAAAGGTTTGGAGTCCAAGCAAATTTTGGTGAAGACTGCTTCTCGCAAGGAATCAAGGGCTACGGGGAGAGTGCGGGTAAGTGGAGTTGAAATGCCCGTCAGCCATGATTAAATGGCAGAGTGGACTCGATGGGCTGAATGGCCTTACTTCCACTTCTATGTCTTATGGTCTTCTGCAATCACTGACAGAGCTGCACCAGTATCAACCTCCATTAGGACAGGGTGACCATTCAACCAGGCATCTGTTTTGTTCTGATTTGGATAATACTAAGAGGCAATTTCAAGCCAGCTGGAGGTGGGCTTTCCAGGGTGTGCACTCTCCTGGATACCAGCCTATGAGTTCTTTTACTCCATTCGGGCCTAGTGGGACTCTCTTGCTGTCTTGAGCCTGCATACCAGCAGCAGCTACAATGGCCTGCTGGTCTATACCCTCAAAAAAATTTTAACCATTTGACCAAGGCTTGGCTTTGTTTTGGGCTTTATACGGGGCTGACCTAGGGTCCCCTTGTTCAGGATATGTCCTGAGTAAGGCTGTGCAATTGTCTTCACTCAAGTGGTGTTCCCCAAGCTCAGTCGGGTTGCGAGGGTGTCCACTTCCATCGGAATACCCTGTAACTCATAAACTCCACTTGCTGCATTTTCTAATGACAAAGCCAGTTGTAGCACCTGGTTGAAGTCCAGTTTTTGCGCTTTTGCACGGTCACATCATTAATCCCACTTACCAAACGGTCTCTTAGCATCTCACTTAGAGCTAAGGTTAAACCAAAATCACATGAATCTGCCAGTCATCTTAACCTCATCAGAAATCCCGATACGAGTTCCCCTGGTTTCAAGCTGCCGAGTGAAAACCGATAGCGTCTCAGAATTAGAGGGGCCTGGAGGTTGTAATGTTCCTTTGCTAAATCAGTCAACCCTCGAAAGGTTTTAATGTCTGGTGTCTCAAGGAAAGTTAGGCTTCTTATCACTGAAAATGCTGCGAGTGCACACGCTGACAGGAGAATTGCTTGTTGCTTTTTGTCTGTCCCAATGTCATTCACTTGGAAAAAAAAACACATTCTTTCCACAACAGAAACAAAGTTCCTGGAAAAGCTCAGCAGGTCTGGCAGCATCTGTGAAGGAGAAAACAGAGCTAACGTTTCTGAACAGAACTGAGGAAGGGTCACCGGACCCGAAACGTTAACTCTGTTTTCTCCTTCACAGATGCTGCCAGACCTGCTGAGCTTTCCCAGCAACTTTGTTTTTGTTCCTGATTTACAGCATCCGCAGTTCTTTTGGTTTTTACATTCTTTGCACATACTGGGTCCAGTCTTTGGCAGCAGGATTGAATGAGTCAAGCTTCCCAAATAACAGTATGATGCCAGAAACGCTTACCCTAACTCAAAGATGACAGTTGCAAGTGAATCTCTTCAGGAGCATGTTTTTCCCTTGTCACCACTAAAATAACTCCACGAAGGTCAGTATTCTATCACCAAGTGGCCATTTATTTACATTCACATAGTACTTGTCACTGATCCAGCTTCCTCAGAGCCAGCTCATAGAGTGAGCAGAACCTCTGACACGGAGATAATAGGAACTGCAGATGCTGGAGAATCCAAAATAACAAGGTGTAGAGCTGGATGAACACAGCAGGCCAGGCAGCATCCTTCCTGTTCCTATGATGCTGCCTGGCCTGCTGTGTTCATCCAGCTCTACACCTTGTTATCTCAGAACCTCTGACACTTCTGTTTATTTTTGTTTAGGATGTCTGACACTCCTGTTCTTTTTTTTTAACCCCTACTCCCACACTACCACTGACCCCAAAAGGGGGCCAGCAGTAAATGCTTACATTTTCCCTAAATCACCTGTGTGCACACGCAGAAAAGACGTTATTGAGCAAAGACCTTATTCCAAATTTTCCACCACCAGGAAAACACCCACGTAGCTAGTGAAACGTTAACAAACACAGCCCGATAAGGCAATGCCTACGTCAACAAGTGAAGGGGAGGGGGTAGGGACAGAAGGGCGGGTTGAAATAAAAATATTGTTGGAGGGCGAATAAAGGACTTTATCCTCTGCGGTGCCCAACTCTTCCTGAAAACATCAACAGCATTGGTGCTCACCATATCCTCCCTCTCCAAAGATACCTGGGCTCGAACATAACTGTGGAAGAAGGGCAGGCGGAGACGACCCCCCTGTATGCCTGGACCTGTTTATAGCCAGCCAGGCCAGGCTGGAGCCAGCCCAGGAGGGCTCCTCCAATCAGGCCACAACCCTCCACTGCACACAGGGTGCCCCAAAGACTGGGGCCTGTGAAGTGCAACCCAAAATGCAACAAAAGGGTTTTCTCAAGTAACCAAAAAAAAGGGACTGCAAACCCTCACAACCAATGGTCCATGGACTGCACAGCACTTAGAAATAAGCAGTTGGACTGGGAGTCCTGTGAGCTACCACGACCTGCAACACCCTCCATCCCTGAGGGCAAGAGATGGCAGGGGGCTGGGTGGTGGATCTCCCCTGTAGAGAGCCATCCACTGATAATCCATGCACGCTAAGGTGTGTACGGGCGGTGGATGAAAGTGTAGAGGTAGATGACGTGCAGCAGAAGTCCACACGAAGCCCACTATTTTGTCTCCCTGAAACACATATTCCAGAGGGGGGCTCAGGCTGTGGGGCACAGCCTCCTGAGGGAGGTACAAGATCCTGGGGCCGATGTGGGATTGTACCCGAAGAGGGCTACGCACAGATGGGGTCCCACCGCACACCCAAGCATTCTCCGACTGCTGCATGACATTGGATCCGAGCATCGCTGTTTGTAGGCGTTCGATGGCAGCAGCTGTGAGCTGGACAATCACCGCACTCCGAAAGCCAATTCCCATTCACTGCCACCCTACATGCCAATTCCCATTCACCACCACTCTGCATGCCAATTCCCAGTCACCACCACCCTGCATGCCAATT
>JAHRHZ010000237.1:151836-167188 GCA_024137785.1 Ginglymostoma cirratum | reverse complement strand
CATGCCAATTCCCATTCACTGCCACCCTGCATGCCAATTCCCATTCACCACCCTGCATGCCAATTCCCATGACAACATGCAACCTAAGCTTCTGCCACCCAGCATCTTCCAGACTCTGGTCACCCCCCCACACACAGCCCTTCCCTCCACCAGCCACTCGACCCCTTGATGGTGGGCCTGTAGCTTCCTGAGCAATGGACATCTGACGATAGCTGCTACTCCTGATTGCGGGAAGACACCACGCAAGTTGACCATGTTGCTGTATCATTAGATACCCTTCCCACCACCTCCAGCAAGATGCCACCACCAGACACATAGTCCCCTCCCCTCCCTTCCAATTTCAGCCTTCTGCAGGGACTGTTCGCTCCAGGAATATCTGGGTCCAGTATTCTTTCACTAACAACACCTCCCCCACCGCACCCCCACCCCTGCCCCCACAGCACCTTCCCCTGCAACTGCAGAAAGTGTAACACCTGTCTGCTTCCCTCCTCCCTCCTCAGTATCCAAGGGCCCAAACATATTTCTCTTTCAGAATCAACCACATTTCGAAAATCCCACAATTAAAATGAGTTTATTCTTCCATAATTTTCCTCAAGTTGAAAATGAATTGTAAACAACTGGCACAAAGCTTGGAAACATGACTCATTTACTGAGGTGTGTGTCTTTCTTTTAGAAATTGAACAGAATCCAAAAGTGTGTCAGCCACTAAAAACATTTTGAACATTAAGTTCTTTTGCCGTGAAACATCACAAGTCTAGCATTAAAGACAGCAACTTCAGTGAATGAGCATGAACGCAACTTGGTTTAATTCAGAGAAACTGGACATAGTCTCAAGAATTGATTAAATCTGCAATCTTCAAAAGTCAGATTCCTTTTCGATCAGCGCCCACCAACAGCACAGGAACGCCATTGTGCACCCGATGTTGCATCCAAGTCTCCACTGAGGTACACCCATCTCACCACCCACACACTGAAAAATCCAGCAAGCTCATCCTCCGCGTCAGCAGGAACAATTATCAGACAATTCCCAAGTGCAAACCAAACACAGAACAACAATCATTCAAACAGAGGTGAAATCTTGTTTGGAATTCCCGAAACCCTGGACAGTTTTGTGGAATGACACAGAATATCCTGAGGAGTGACACACTTCGTTCTGAATGAACACCAAAAGTGAGCACAGCAACGTTTGTAAAAACATGTGGAAAGCCAAGAGTGGCTACATTCTGAACAGTGCCCTGGGAGAGGAGTCAGTGATTATAAGAATCAGGGGGGAGGGGTAAAGGCCCCTCAACTTTGTGGGTGGCATGGTGGGTCAGCAGTTAGCACTGCTGCCTCATAGTGCCAGGGACCCGGGTTCGAATCCTAGCCTTGGGTGACTCTCTGTGTGGACTTTGCACATTCTCCACGTGTCTGCATGGGATTCCTCTGGGTGCTCCGGTTTCCTCCCACAGTCCAAAGGTGTGCAGACTAGGAGGATTGGCTGTGCTAAATTGCCCATATTGTCCAGGGGTGTATCAATGGGGTGGGTCTGGGTGGGATACTCTGAGGGTCAGTGTGGACTTGTTGGGCCAAAGGGCCTGTTTCCACACCGTGGGGATTCTATGAACTATGACTGACAAAGGATGGTATCAGATTTAATGAAAGACCATGCTTTCAACTGAGCTCAGCTTAAAACTCTTGAGTCGTTCACTGAACCTCTCTACTTCACAAACTCCTTCTCCCCTTCAAGAGGGGTTTCAAAATGTACCTGCTTAATATTTTTCACCTGACAAATTCTTCCACAGCATGACCGTCAGCTATATGTAATTTGCCATCATGAGGCTGTTGATGAGTATCTGCTGCTGATGGTCACAATGATCCTATAGCCCTGAATGCTGGTGATATAGTGCTGTAATTAGCTGTTTCCAATCAACACAGTTGTGTGTTTTGCTCGGGAAATGACAGACTAGCAAATAAACCTCATCTTCCACTGAACATGTAGCTCAGGCTTGTTCCTTGTTGCTGATAATGGTGATTGTCTGTGAAATGTAATGTGCAGCCAGAACAGAAATACTCAGATTCATTGAGATTCTCTTAATCTTTCACTTCACCGTTTCCTAGTTCTTATTTCAATCTTGTTTCCCCCACGTAGTTCATTTTAATTTTCAAAAAGCGAGATACTGCTCGCACCAGCAAATCGAAATAATCACAAAGGCTGCTGGAAACACACAGCAGGTCAGGCAGCGTCTGTGGAGAAACAATATTCTTTATTATATATAATCAGTTTTTTTAAAAAATCCAAATGTGTACCAATATGAGTGTGGAGGGTCCGGGCACAATCTGTTTGCTCACATGAGCTGCTTCATTAATCCTAACAGACTCTGAGCATTTCTGTGGGTTGGTTGCAATTCCTCCTCGTGGCCAATAATGGTCACTAACCTGCGGGACAGTGAAGTTCCCAAATGACAGAGATGGAGACAAGAGTCAGGAACTATTAACAACAACAAAAACAGAAGTTGCTGGAAAAGCTCAGCAGGTCTGGCAGCATCTGTGAAGAGAAATCTTCAGGTCCGGTTCTGAGGAAGGGTCAACAGACCCAGAACGTTAACTCTTTTACAGTGTTTGTAGCAACTTCTGTTTTTGTTTCTGATTTACAGCATCCGCAATTCTTTTGTTTTTTATTTAGACAATAATTATTCCCCTTGGGTTGGACGGTGCAAGTTTGAAATAATAAGAGTGGAGGCCAGTTACTGTTACATTTCCAGGGTTGGGAAAATGACTGGGAAAAATCTGAGAGACAATACAGATGACCAGAAAGAGTTGGGGGTGCGGTTAATCCAGGACAGTCCACTTGGATTTGTTAAGGGAAGTTTGTATATGATGAATGCGACTGACTTTCCTTGCCAGAACCTGTTTGATCACAGTACAGGTGATTTTGACGTCAAGCAAACAAATTTTGAGAAGGTTGTTGTGTCATTGAAATAGCTTAGTTGGCTGAACATGGGGAAATCTAAAGGGGTCTCGTTCATGGCATTTCGTAATAACTTGCTTTACTATCGTCAGAACGATGGGACATGTGGCCCCATCCTGTGCTGTACATTTTCTGTGATTTCTGCTCCCATATAACAGGCTGGTCAGTAAATTAAAACCTCATCGAGTAAAGGCGAAGTGACAGGTTGCCTTCAAAATAAGGCTGATGGAAACGATAATGGGTGAAGCGCATTTGTGTGATTGGAATCCTTTGTGTTTAGTACTGGTAACTGCTTTCCCTGTTATATATCACTCATTTGGAATAGGATGGAGGAGATGCAATTTACAGATGACATAAAAATTGAGCTGAATCATTGACAGTGCGGAAAAAGTCTGCAGACTGCAGGAAGTTCTAAATCAAATGGTCAGTCAGGCAGAAAAGTAACAAATAGAACTCTATCTGGAGAAGTCTGAAGTAATGTATTTGGGAAGGGAATAGACAATAAATATTGAGGCTGTGCAAGAGCAGGGAAGCACAAAATTGTGGGGCAGTGCAAGATTTCTTTTGGGCAGGCAGGGTGCAACATAGAGAGACAGACAGACAGACAGAGGAAATGAGACAGAAGGAGAGACAGTGAAAGAGAGAGAAACAGAGAGCAGAAATAAAGGGTAAAGTCAGGCACAAGTAGTAGGAGACAGATAAGCTCAGACATTTTTACATAAAGGTAGAGGGAGAGGAAACAAAGATAAAGGCAGAGAGAAACACAGTGAGGGGAGAGCGGGAAAAGAGAGAGAGAGAAAGAGAGAGATAGAGTTGCTTGACCAATCTGTGAGACCACTCTCCTAATTTTGACACAAGCCCCCAGGAAGACTTTGCAGGGTCAGCAGGACTGTTTCTGGCATTGTCGTTTCTAGTACCTAGGCCAATGCCAGTTTGTCCGTGTGGTTTTATTTAGAGTCAGAGAGATGTACAACATGGAAACAGACCCTTCAGTACAACTCATCCATGCCAACCAGATATCCTAAACCAATCCAGTCCCATTTGCCAACATTTGGCCCATATCCTCTAAACCCTTCCTATTCATATACCCATCCAGATGCCTTTTAAATGTTGTATTTGTACCAGGCTCCACCACTTCCTCTGGCAGCTCGTTCCATACACGCACCACCCTCTGTGTGAAAAAGTTGCCCCTTAGGACCCTTTTAAATCTTTCCCCTCTCACCTTAAACCTATGCCCCTCTAGTTTTACACCCCTACCCCCAAGGAAAGTACCTTGTCTATTCACCCTATCCATGCCCCTCATGATTTTATAACTCTCTATAAGGTCACCCCTCAGCCTCCAACACTTCATGGAAAATAGCCCCAGCCTATTCAACCTCTTTCTATAAGTCAAACCCTCCAATCCCAGCAACATCCCTGTAAAGCTTTTCTGAATCCTTTCACCTTTAACAACATCCTTCCTATAGCAGGGAAACCAGAACAGAACGAGATACTCCAACAGTGACCTAACCGATGTCCTGTACAGCCGCAACTTGACCTCCCAACTCCTATGCTCAATGCACTGACCAATAGAGACAAGCGTTACCAAACACCTTCTTCACTATCCTGTCTACTTGCGAGTTCACTTTCAAGGAACCATGAACCTGTACTCCAAGGTCTCTTTGTTCAGCAACACTCCCCAGGACCTTACCATTAAGTGTATAAGTCCTGCCCTGATTTGCCTTTCCAAAATGCAGCACCTCACATTTATCTACATTAAACTCCATTTACCACACCTCAGCCCATTTGATCAAGGTCCCATTGTATTCTGAGGTAACCTTCTTCGCTGTTCACTACACCTCCAATTTTGGGTGTCATCTGCAAACTTACTAACCGTCCCTCCTACGTTCACATCCAAATCATTTGTACAAATGACAAAAAGCAGGAGACTCAGCACCAATCCTTGAGGCGCGCCCCCTGGTCACAGGCCTCCAATCCAAAAAGCAACCCTGCATTCTTTCAAAAGAAAGGTGTAAACAGAAAAACCAAGAATCACCACCTCCCCCCGCAACCCCCAACAATACCCCAGTCAGACACTCCTGGGACAGGGACAGCACTGGTCAAGCACAGAGCAAATCCCAATCGGCTTCTTCGGAACAGAAAGTACAACTGCCTTGACTTTGTTGACCAAAAATAAAGACCCTATTACTCTGGGGAAAAACAAAAACAATTAAACAAACAAAAATGGCTCTCCCTTGGATCTGTCCCCACCAACCTCTTTTGGACAGGGATCACAGGGAGGCAAAGTAAAAATAAATTCGAGCAAAATCAAAGAAAACAAACAAATAAACAACCAAATAAATAAATTTCCCTCTGCTCCATCCCAGTCTAATAGTCCTGGGACAGGAACAACAATGGTCTAAAATCTGAAGGTAGTCTCCCTGCTCATTTCAACTAAAAATGAAACTCCCGTCACATCCAGTGCATCTGGGACAGGGACTGAAATAAAATAAAATAGAAGCCCCCTTGACTCTTCCAAGGTGTCCAAAATGGTAACAAAGGGGACGAAAATCCCTCTACCCGGGGTAAAGCAACCCTCCACCACCATCCTCAGTCTCCTACCTTTGAGCCAGTTCTGTATCTGAATGGCTAGTTCTCCCTGTATTCCACGTGGTCTAACCTCGCTAACCAGTCTACCGTGTGATTTGCCACTTCATGTTGAGACTTTGAAGCAATTGATACAACTGGCTATTTCAGAGGGCAGTTAAGAGTCAGCTGTCATGCTGGAGCCACATGTAGGCCAGACCAAGTGAGGATGGTAGATTTCCTTCCCAGAAGGACATCAGTGAGCCAGATGAATGTTTCCAACAATCAACAATACTTAATTCCAAGTATTTATTAATGAATTCAGATTCTGCAATCTGCTGCAGCAGGATTCGAATCTGAGCATTAGCTGAGTTTCTGGATTAATCTGTAATTTCCTCCAGCCCCAGAGAACCCCCACCACAACCCCCACCATAACCTTCCCCACCTGTCTGACAGCAGCTAGAACCCTCCCTGTCTCTGTAACGTTCTCCAGCCCCTTGGCCCATCCCTGTCCCTGTAATCTGCCCCAAACCCTGCAACTCTCTCTGTCTCTGCACCATCCTCCAGGATCTACATGGCTGTACACCTACATAACCTCCTCCAGCATCTACACCCCTCTCTATATCTGTCACAACTTCCAGCCCGACACTCCTCCCTATCTCTGTAACCTGATCCAGCCCCTACACTGCTCCTCATCTGTTGACCCCTCCAGCCTCTGCACTACCTGTGATCTCTGTGATCTCCTTCAGCCACTGCAGTCCTCCCTATCTCAGTAAAACCTGCACCCCACCATATGTCTATAACTTAATCCAGCCCCAGCTCACCACTCTATCTCTGTAACCCCCCTTCAAGCATATAAACCCACCCTATCTCTGTAACCTCCTTTAGCACCTACGCAGTTCTCTATTGCCGAAACCTCCTCCAGCAACTACATCCCCCTTTATCTCTGTAAACTTCTCCAGCCCTGCCATCCCTCCCTATCTCTGTATCATCCTCCAGCAGCCACATCCCTCCCTATATACTGTACCACCAGCACCACTATCTGCAACACTCCCTGTCTCTGTAACACCCTCCAGCCACTATATATATATCTCCCTGGCTCTGTTACCCCTTCCAGACCATCCAGCCCTCTGTATGGCTGTAACCTCCTCCCAACACTGCACTTCTCCATCACTTTGGAACTTCCTGCAGCCCCTACCCACCTCCCTATCTCTGTAATGTCCTTCAATTGCTGCATTTCTCCCTATTATACTTCAGCCATATACCCCTCCCTGTTTTTGTATCCTGTCACAGCATCTACCTCCCTTCCTATTTCTGTATCATCCTCCAGTAATGGAGGGATTGGCCAGGTCAGGGGAGGAGAGTGATATATGGGATTAAAGTTTCTGACCCACATTAAGAATCAGTTCTGGATAATTTACCAATTTAAATAAGCTCTAAATTTCCTCAGAATGATCCCAGGAGCATTAATTCCCCATTCCCACCCAAACCCTCAGTCAGCTCAAAAGGATGAATTTTGGATTAACCTCTCAAACCTAACCATCTTCTGTCTGATCACCTCGCTGATGGGCTTTTTACAGCATTGTGCTCTGCTTGTAACGCGAGGCTGTTTTGATCCTCTCTCTGATCACAGTCACTCCCAGACCGATCAGCCAGAGACATGGTCAGTGCAGTGACCTTGCCTTCCCTGGGTTTACTCGTGCAGCCTCGTGCCTCAGACGAAGCCAGTTTACAAACCGATTGTGATGTTGGATCTCTCTCTGTGATGTACACAGTGAGGCCTCACTTGTTCTGTGAGGTCACACTGTCCAGTTCCAGGGGCCTCACCACGCGCAGTTACTGAAAGGAATCAGTTTTCTGAGGCTGCAGTATGTTGGTAATCGAAAATGCACAAAACAGCTCCAAACATAGATAATATGGTGTACGGGTGATGGGCATTGATGCAATTGTCATGATTCTTCATGCCTTGCCTTGGTAATACCAAGAAAATATTTGTTATTATTGCTGACCCACTCGTGATCACCAAGAGCTGGGAGAAGCTGCTCATTGAGGGGGCTCAGAATTATCATCAATTATCACCCTTCCCTATCTCAGCAACCTCCTTCAGCATTTACATCTCTTCTTATCTCTGCAACCTCTTCCAGCATCTACATTCCTCCCTATCTATGTATCCTCCTCCAGCACCCACAATCATCCCTATCTCTGTCATCTCCTCCAGCTCCTGCCCTCCTCCCTATCTCTGTCATCTCCTCCAGCTCCTGCCCTCCTCCCTATCTCTGTCACCTCCTCCAGCCCCCTTCACTCCAAGCTATCTCCGTAATGTCCAGTTGATATGGAAGAGATTCACCATGTCCACAATGATTGCTTATCGGTGACAGATGCAGTGAGTTTTTGTTTAATTCAGAGTTCTCGGGACAGGAAGGACCCATTGTACCAACAGCCAGAGGACATTACCCTGTGTCTTCACACTGAAACTAAGCTGAAATTTTTGAATTCCTCTCTGGCCACTGGGTAAGTGCCAGAGGATTGGAGGAGAGCAGATGTGGTTCCACTTTTTAAGAGGGGTGGTAGAGATGAACCAGGAAATTACAGACCGGTGAGTCTCATGTCAGCGGTAGGGAAACGATTGGAGAAAATTCTGAAGGAGCAAATTAATGCCCACGTCGAAAGGCATGGGTTAATTAGGGATAGCCCGTATGACTTTGTCAGAGTGAGGTCATGTCTAACAAATTTGTTAGAATTTTTTGCCAATGTGATCAAGTGTGTGGATGAGAGAAGTTTGGTTAATGTAGTTTATACAGATTTTAGCAAAGCTTTTGACAAGGTCCCACATGGGAGACTGATTGAGAAAGTTAAAGCACATGGAATTGAAGGAAACTTGGTGAGACGGATCAGAAACTGGCTTAGTAACAGGACACAGAGGGTCCTGGTAAAGGCTGTTTGAGTGACTGGAAGCCAGTGTCCAGTGGTGTACCTCAAGGCTCAGTACTGGGACAGTTATTGTTATTGGTTATATACATTCATGTCATAGATGAAAGTGTAGGGCGGAAATCTTGTTGTCACTCGCAGACCGGTTAATAACGAAGAAGATGGTTGTGGATTATAGGAAGATATAGCTGGGTTAGTCAGATGGACAGACCAGTGGCAGATGCTATTTAACCCTAATAAGTGTGAGGTGATGCACTTTGGAAGAAGAAACAAGATGAGTGAGTATTTAATGAGTGGCAAGACACTGGGTAGCTTAGAGGGTCCTTAGGATAATTATTCACAGATCCCTGAAGTCAGCACAGCATATGAATAGGATAGTTAAGAAGGTATATGGGACACTTGCTTTCATCAGTTGTGGCATAGAATATAAGAGCAAGGAGGTAATGTTGGAGTTTACAGAGCTTACAGTACTGCAGTTCTGGTCACCTCAGAGGAAAGATGTAATAGCTCTAGATGGGGTACAGAGGGAGTTCACCAGGATGTTGCCTGGATGGAGAAAATTGAACTATAAGGAGGCACTAGACAGGCTTGGATTGTTTTCTTTGGAGCAGCGAAGATTGAGGGGGGACATGATTGAGGTGTATAAGATTATGCGGGGTGTAGACAAGGTGAATAGAGAGCAGCTGTTCCCCTTGGTTGAGGGGTCAATTGCGAGAAGTCATAGTTTTAGGGGAAGGGGCAGGAGATTGAGAGGGAATTTGGGAAAAAAAATACCTTTTTGCTCAGCAGGTTGGTGGGGTGGGGAGGGAGTCTGGAATGTACTGCCTAGTGAGGTCAGAAATCTTACAACTTTTAAAGAAAATTTGGATGAACACTCCAAATATCATAACAATCAAGGATATGGGACAAGTGCAGGGAATTGGGATTAGCGCACTTTTAGTAGTAGTTATGTCAGTGCAGACTCGATGAGCCGAAGGGGCTTTTCTGAATCTGTGATTCTCTGACGGATAAACTGTTGTTCAAAGAGGAAGAGAAAAGGCATTAGACTGTAACTGTAGAAACATCCGTTAGACTACAGCCAGAATATTGTGTGCAGTTCTGTAATCTACATTGGAGGTCAGATGTGATAGCACTGGAGAGGGGACAGAGGAGATTTACCACGATGTTGATGGGACTGGAGAGTTTCAGTCCTCAAGAGAGATTGGACAGACTGGGATCATTTTCCTTCTACCAGAGGAGATTGAGGGGGGCATGATTGGGATGGAGAAAATTATGAGGGGCTTAGGCAGGGTGGACAGGAAGAAACTTTACCTCTTCTTGGAGGGATCAATGGTGGGGGGTATAGATTGAAGGTAAGTGACAGGAGGTTTAGATGGGATGTGAGGAAAATCTCTTTCACTCAAAGGGTGGTGGAAATCTGGGGCTCAGGGCCTGTCAGGGTGGCAGAGACAGGATTGAGAGCCTCCATCAGCAGCTTATCTCATCACTAAGAACCAGCCTGTGCCAGCCTACCAGTAAAACATCATGACCAACAAAGGCTGATGATGGAATGCTACTGCATTGCAATAGCTCCAGGTGGGCTCAAACCGGGCCCTGTAAAGGCTCAATCATGGTCTTGGATTCGAGTGCTGGGAATATAAGGGCCAGGCTTCGACTATTTTATTGCTATTCATAAATAATTTCTGTAAATTCTGTAACTGGACATTGGTGAAGCCTCTTCTGGATCACTGTGTCCAGTTTGGGTCGCCCTGTTATAGGAAGGATATTATTGAGCTGGAGAGGGTCGTTCAGACTTTTACCAGGATATTGCCAGGAATGGAGGATTTGAGTTGGAAGGAAAGGGTGGATAGGCTGGGACTTTTTTGACTGGAGTAGAGGGGTTGAAGGGTGACCTTATAGAGGTTTATCAAATCGTGAGGGCTATAGATAAGGTGAATGTCAAGACGAAATGGAATATTTTTAAAGTGAGAAGAGAAAGATTTAAAAAAAGGTGTGAGGTGCATTTTTTTTTAAAAAGATAGAGTGGTTCGTGTGTGGAATGAAGTTCCAGAAGAAGTGATGGATTTAGGTACAATTACAATGTTTAAAAGACATTTAGACTAGTACATGAGTAAGAAATGTTTGGAGGGATAGGGTCAAGCACAGGTAGGTGGGGCTATTTTAGTTTGGGATTACGGTCGGCGTTCACTGGTTGGACTGAAGGGTCTGTTTCTGTGCTGTAAGACTCTAGGACTCGATAACTGGACTCCTGATGATCTCCCAGTCCTCACTGTTCCTAAACTCTTACCACATCCTAAATGGCTACTCAGTGAGCCATGTTGAGCTGTCCATGGGATTCGGGAATATCTGTGATCCCTAAGGATCAGATCTTTAGAAATAATTGGGAAGCTTCAGTCAATCAGAAAGAAGGGATTACACACGGTCCGAGGCACAGTTGAAGTGAGTGTATATTTCTGGGATTTTGCAGCAGTTTGGGATTTGGTGCAGAGGGAAAGAGGTGCTTTTTGGGTCTTTTGGTGAGGTCGGAGGGGATCTTCATAGACTATAAGGTTTCTTTTATCAGGATAAATTGAAGCCTAGGACCTGGGGCCCAGCACAAAATGGAGTGACATCACAAGAAAACCAGAAATCCATTGGTTGCTAATACCTGCTACTTGAGGGCGACATGGCCTGGTGGGACCATCACTGGACTGTTAATCCAGAAACCCAGGTAAGGTTCTGGGGACACGGGTTTGAATCCTGCCATGGCAAATGGTGGGATTTGAATTCAATAAATGTCTGGAATTAAGGGTCTAATGATGACCATCAATCCGTTGTCGATTGTTGGAAAAACTCATTTGGGTCACTAATGTCCTTTAGGGGAGGAACCTGCCATCCTGACCTGGTCTGGCCTACATGTGACTCCAGACCCACAGCAATGTGGTTGACTCTTAACTGCCTACTGGGAAATTCAGGATGGGTAATCAATGCTGGCTTGTTCAGTGATACCCTCATGCTATGTACGAATAAAAAAAATTATGTGTCACGGTCAGATTAAAGGTAAATTGGAGAAATATTATACAGATTAAAAACGAAACTAACAGAAGGAATTTTAAAAGAAGTAAATTAACAACTAAGTGAATAAATTGGGAGATGCCGCCTCAGGCAATGATTTGCATAATTTCGGAATTGTTGGATCCCATTGTGGTTTATGTTGGACATGGTAATGGGAAATGGAGCAGATTGAAGGAATGACCGCTGGGTAAAAGATCTTGTTGAAAGTAGTAATTATAACATGAGAAAATATAATACTCAGTTTGGTCGTGAGAAACTTGAGTGAGAATCAACTGTACTTAACTAAAATGAAGAGAATTACAATGAAATGAGGATCGGGTCAGCTCAAGTGAACTGGGCAGATAGACTGCAAATGAGGGTCAATGCTGAAGGAGCACCATACTGTCAGAGGGTCAGGACTGAGGAGGCACCATTGTCGGAGGGTGAGTACTGAGGGAGAGCCGAACTGTCGGAGGGTGAATACTGAGGGAGTGCCACACTATGAGAGTCAGTACTGAGGGAGGTCCGCACTGTCAGAGGGTCAGTACTGAGAGAGCGCCGCACTGTCAGAGGGTCACGACTGAGGGGCTGCCGCACTGTCAGAGAGTTAGTACTGAGGGGGCACCGCACTGTCGGAGGGTCAGTACTGAGGGAGCGCTGTACTATCGGAGGGTCAGTGCTGAGGGAGTGCCGCACTGTCGTATGGTCAGTACTGAGGGAGCGCCGCACTGTCGGATGGTCAGTACTGAGGGAGCCCCGCACCGTCAGATGGTCAGTACTGAAGGAGCGCCGCACTGTCAGAGGTTCAGTGCCGAGGGAGCGCCGCACTGTCAGAGGTTCAGTGCTGAGGGAGCGCCGCACTGTCAGAGGGTCAGCACTAAGGGAGATGAATTATGAAGCAAATGAATGTGGTTGGGATTCATTCCTTCAATCTTGGAGGGTGAGGTCACTTTGTCTACCTGTTTCAACCCGACTCAGAGAGGGTGCAGCCTGACAGCTCTTCAATGTATGTCTGCTATTTCCTCACTCAGCAGAAACAGAACATGTTTAAGTTGCTAAAGGCAAAAAAAAAATTGATGGGTAGCATGTTATATGACACAGCATCAGCTTGAGGAATTTACACATTTCTTAAAAAGAACACATTTGAGCTTGAGTCAGAGTCTTCACACTGTGTCCAACCGTACGGGCTGCTGGTTCTGGGAAAGATCTTTCCCATTAATCCCACTGACCCCATCTCATCTCCTTCAGTCTCTGTCCCCCATCAATCTTTCCCTTTCCAGTTTTTCTCCAATTCCACTCCAGAGGTTCCTGTTTGAATCTGCTCCCACTGCTCTTTCAGGCAGTGTGTTCCAGACCCTAACTCCTTGATTAACCCTGCCTCCCCCTCACTCTCAGGTGGCACATTCCAGACGCTAACCCCCACGGTTGACCCTGCATCCCCCTCACTCTCAGCCAGCACGGCCCACATCTATTCTCAAGTGCCATGGGGTGGTAATGGCCTATTGGTATTATTTCTAGACTATTCATCCAGTCATGTCCTGGGGACTTGGGTTCGAATCCCAGCATGGCAGATGATGGAATTTGCATTCAATAAAAAAAAGCTAGAATTAATTCATGGGGAGGTGATGGTCAGTGCCACATTGCTACATTGTTAATTCAGAGACACAGAACATGTTCTGGGGAACTGAGTTCGAATCCCACCATGGCAAATTGAGGGATGTGAGTGCAATAATAGAATCCCTACAGCATGGAAGCAGGCCATTTGGCCCATCGAGTCCACACTGACCCATCTGAAGAGCATCCCACCCACTCCTCTACCCTATCCTTGTAACCCTGCATTTCCCACGGCCAATCCACCCAACCTGCACATCTTTGCACTGTGGGAGGAAACTGGAGCAGCCAGAATAAACCTGTGCAGATACAGGGAGAATGGGCAAACTCCACACAGTGTTTGGAATCGAATCTGGGCCCCTGGCACTCTGAGGCAGCAGTGCTAACCACTGAGCCACCTTGTCGCCAATAAATATCTGGAAATAAGAGTTTAATGATGGCCATTAAATCATTGCTGATTCTCAAGCAAAGCCCACCTTGCTCAAACTGTCCTTCAGGGAAGGAAATCTGCCGTCCTCACCTGGTCTGGCCTACGTGTGACTCCAACTCACAGCAATGTGATTGACTCTGAAATGTCCCAGGAAGCCGCTCGTTTGTATCAATAGCTAAGAACGCTCAATGAAATGATGGAACACCAGTTATTGAGCTAGGCGCCAGATAAGACAATGGCAGAAACAGTCCTGTCAACTCTGCAAAGTCCTCCTTCCTATCATTTGCGGGCTAATGCCAAAACTGGGAGACCTGTCTCACAGACTAGTCAAGCAACACCCTGACATAGTCATACTCACGGAAGCATGCCTTATCGACAATGTCCCAGACCCCACCATCACCATCCCTGTATATAACCTGTCTCGCCAACAGAACAGACTCAGTAGAGGCGGCAGCACAATGGGATACTGTTGGGGTGGGGTGAGTTGCTCAGGGAATCCTCAACATTGACTCCAGTCACCATGAAGCCTCATGGCTTCGGGTTAAACATGGGCAAGGAAACCTCCTGCTGATTACCATGTACTGTCCTCTCTTGGCTGCTGATTTGGTACGTCTCCATATTGAACAACACTTAGAGGAAACACTGAACATGGCAAGGACACAAAGTGTACTCTGGGTAGGGAATTTCAATGTCCACCACCTAGCGTGGCTCAGCAGCAGTACTACTGATCGAGCTGGTCAGGTCTTAAAGGACATAGCTGCTACACTGGGTCCAGGCAGGTGGTGAGGGAAAAACATACTTGACCTCATCCTTACCAATCTGCCAGTTGCAGATACATCTGTCCATGACATAAGAGTGACCACCACACAGTCCTTGTGGAGACAAAGTCCCACCTTTATATTGAGAATACTGTCCATTGTGCTGTTGATATCGTGAAGGCTTTGATTAGATCACCCCTTGAACTTCTAAACTCGAAAGAAAATAGGCCTCATTTGTATAATCCATCCTCATAATGTGACCCTTGAAGACCAGGTTCAAGTCTTGGAAAAGAGACAACAAGGTGTAGGGCTGGGTGAACACAGCTGGCCAAGCTGCATCAGACGAGCGGGAAAGCTGACCTTTCTGGTGTGGACCCTTCATCAGAAATGACTTCTGCAGAAGGGTCCAGACCCGAAACATCAGCTTTCCGGCTCCTCTAATGCTGCTTTGCCTGCTGTGTTCATCCAGCATTTCTGATTTGTTCCTGATTTACAGCATCCGCAGTTCTTTTGGTTTTTAAATGAACCAAAGGCATCTTTTACTTGTACAAGACTATATATACAAACATTTCAGACACCAGGGTGTCCAATACCTGAACAGCACTTACACCCATTTAACTTCAGCAGAAAGACCTCAGAGAATCTATCTCTGTAAACTCTGACTGATCTTCCCACTTTCTACATGAGTCATAGCTGATTCTTTTAACAGGTTGACCTGTGACCCCACCAGACACGGCTGCCAGTATCAAAGATGGCGCCCCACGGCTGCTGGCGGACCGCGCCCTCGCCATGTTTGATGCTGGCGGCTCCACAAACCGTCGCTGGTTCCGTCCCTTCCCACAGAAAGAAACCCGCTCCCCACCCGCCCCGGGCCTAAAGCCCCACCCCCACGCCCCCGGGGGAGCGGGAGAGGGGAGAGGGGTCAGTGCAGGTACCGGGGATGGAGGGCAGCCCCCTCCCGGAGCCGCTCCGCCGGAAGCTGAGTCACTTCAGTCAGAGCGTCTTCAGCAGCAACAACAACATCCCGTCAGAGCGGAGACAGGCGGCCTGCCCCATCGGTAACACCGGGGGGGGGGG
>JAHRHZ010000237.1:92306-146836 GCA_024137785.1 Ginglymostoma cirratum | reverse complement strand
ACACACCCGGTCACCGTCGCTAACCACTGACTGTAATCACACACCCGATCGCCGTCCCGAACCACTGACAATAATCACAAACCCAGACTCTGTCTTTCTCTCTCTCATTCCCGGTGTCTTTCTCCCTCTCTCTAGGACAAGAGAGTGCGACCAGTCTGCCTCTACAGATATGCCTCTACTTTAACCTCTATTTCTTCCCGTTCTGGTGGCTGTGTGAAGTCATCATGTTGGAGCTGAAGGTAGGATTGTGTGCAATTAGGAATTATGGGAGGTAAGTAGTCGGGTGTCCCAGAGGGAGGTTCAGGCCAAATGGCTCAGCATCAGAAGGGCCAATGGAGGAGCAAAGTGAGTGTTGCTATCCAGTGATGGGTTATTATAGAGGGGTGTCTGTGAGAATTCACTGAGTTTTGGCATTACATCTAATGTTTGCTGTCTTTGTTTCTGTCCCACTCTCTGTCTCTGACTTTGTCACCCTCTGTCCGTCTCTCGCCCTTTGTCTTTCCCCAACTCCCTTTCCTCCTCATCTCCCTGCACCTCTCTTCTCCCTCTGTCCCTCCCTCTTTCGGTTCTCTCTCCTTCCTTCCTTCCCACCCTCCCTCTCTTTCCCCATCTCCCTGCAACTCTTTTCCCCTGTTTCTCCCTCTCTCGACTGTCTCTCTCTCTCATCTCTTCCATCCCTACTTCTCTCGAATACTCCCTGCTATCTCTCCTTTTGTCCTGTTCCCCGTTCCACCTCGGCCCTGCTTCCTCTCTGCACCCCTCCCCCCATTCCCACTGTTTTGGTCTGTCTCTCTGTTTTTCTCCTTCTCCCTCTAAACTCTTTTTCCCCTACTCCTCTATTCTCTTTGTCTCTGTTTCTCTTTCTCTTTCTCTCTCTCTTCTCTCTCTCTGTTTCTCACTCTGTCTCTCTCTCTCTCGGTCTATCTCTGTTTCTCTCGCTCCCCCTAATCTTTCTGTCTCTGTTTGTCTGGTTCCCTCGATCTCTTTCTCTCCTCTCTCTCTCACTGTTTTCCATTCTGTCTCTGTGTCTCTGTCTCGGTCTGTCTCTCCCAGTACCAAGTGCTGACCACTTACTACCGCATCGTGCTCACTGTCCTGTTCATCCTCATCTCCCTGGTTGAAGTGATCCGCCTCTATCTGGGCTACATTGGCAACCTCCGGGAGAAGGTTAGTAGGGCCGGGGTGTTTGTGGGTGGGGGAGAGGTGATGGGGATGGAGAGGAGGGGATGGGGGGAAGGCATGAGGATGACGGGAATGGGGGAGGGTGTGGGAGGAGATGATGGGGATGGGGGAAAATGAGGTTGGGGAAGGGCTTTGGGGAGGCAGTGGGGGTGGAAATGGGGATGTGAGATCAAATGGGGAGTACAGGGAAGGGGATGAGTGGTGAGGTTGAGTATCGGGAGCCTGCAGTGAGCAGTCAGGGCTGGCCACGGTGTGATCACTGCACCTGAGTTTCTCTTGTTTTCTCCCCTCCACCTCCCGGTACCTCCTTCCCCTTACCCCCCCCCCTCCACCCCCCATGCCTCCTCCTGTCCTGTGCCCACAGGTGCCCGAGTTGGCTGGTTTCTGGTTGCTGAGCTTGCTGTTGCAGATCCCCATGGCGCTGTTTGATTGCTGTAACCCACGGCTCTTGGTGCTACCCCTGGAGTACAGTGTGAACCTGGTCTTCATCGCCATGCTGCTCACCGAAACCGTGCTCACCTTCAGCAACCTCCGCCGTATGGTCCGCCAGCTGGAGATCCGCTTTCACATCACCCACTTCCACAGCCTGGAGGGTCGCAGAGACAGCCTGACCCCACCATCACCACCACCAGGCCACGGCTTGGGCGCTACCCCCAACGTCAGGCACAGTCTCCCTGCCTACCCACCCTGGGGTGGCACTGCCAGCACCCACAACCATGGCCTGACTGCTCAAGGCGGCATCGACTGGGGCACCACAGCTTGATCCGGATCGCGACAAGAGACAGTGCATGGAGACGGAGTCGGGTACAATATCTGGAGGTGCCCTTATTGGTCTCTGTCACTCTGTGGCTCTCCTTCCCCCCACTCTCTGGGTAAACACTGTTCTCCTGACGATTAGTGACTGCTCTCTATCAATGACCACATCATCCTGCTCTTATCCATAAATGGAGACATCCTTTTACCATCCACCACATCCAACCGTTTGAGAACACGGAAGGGCAGCATCAGCTCTGAACTGATCCCACACCGACAATGCCATTGCGTCCGCCTCGGGTTTATTTTTCCCAGATGCTGTTGGTTAAGGGTGAGATATTTGCTGAGACATCAGGGCAAGTCCTCTCTCACCTCCCACTAAAACTTCTATCCTTCACTGGCTTGTTACTGCTGGGTTTGGGGGTGTGGTTTGTGGTCACAGTTCGCTGATAGCGTTTATTCGCTTTATCAAGCAGTTTCAGATCCAGTATATGATTCCATTGGATAAAGATAGACAATTTGCAAGCGGGACCAGCTGAGAGTGATTTCCTCGTTCTGAAGCTGTTCTATAGAATGAGGGGAGCAAGGCGGTGTGGTTGGACTTGGGGAGTGTTCATTCCTGATCTCTTCCGGCTTTTGGTGCTTGATAGGGACAGTTTTCCTTCATCCCTTGGCCTCAGCGAGGGGAATCTGGCTGTTCTCCTGAGAAGATTGTGGTTTGTTCTCCTAGATTTACCCTCTCCCTCTCTCACACTCTCACCCTCTCCCTCTCTCACACTCTTACCCTCACACACACTCACCCTCTCCTTTTCCCTCTCTCATACTCTCTCTCACAGTCTCACCCTCCCTCTCTGTCATACTTCACCCTGTCCCTCTCTCTTACACTTTCTCCTGTCTCTCCCTGTCCTTGTCTGCCTCTGTCTCTTCCTCTCTCAGACACTGTCTCCCCCTCTCCTCCTCTCTCTCTCTTCCCTGCTCCCTGTTGAGAATACTTCAGGGACTGGCACTCTGGGCAGTGACAGTTACCTGCCTGAACCCTCTCGGCCAGTGACCACAGCGGCTGATCATGATGCCAGGATGATGCCCACCTTTGACTGAAGGTTCGTTTGCCATTCTTTCCAAGGAAGCAAACTTCTTCTTTTCCCAAGCAATCCATCGAGAAAAGTGAGTGTGTGACACCAGAGAAATTGTTGTTGCTTGTCAAAGGGCCATCTTGACCTCTGTGATTCTTGTGATGATTCCCTTTTTCATTCAGTAGAAATGTGGAGAGTTCATTGCTGCTCTATTGGCTGTTAGATGCACTCTCAGACTCCTCAGTAAATATTAAGAAATTTAGTCTTAAACAGGCCCCAATTTCCAACAGTCCCCACTCTGAGTTGGGAATATCCTGACTGACTTCTTGCAATCGTAACTGACCTATATATTTCAGAAGGATACATTTGGTTCCCTAATTTCTTACTTAAATACAGCCATACACACGGAAACAGACCCTTCAGTCCAACTCGTCTGTGCTGACCAGGTATCCTGAACTGAACTAGTCTCATTTGCCTGCCCTCCATATCCCTCTAAACGCATCCTTTTCATGTACCGATCCAGACGCCTTTTAAAAGTTATACCAGCCTCCACCACTTCCTCTGGCAGCTCATTCCATGTACACATCACACTGTGCATGAAAATGTTGTCCCTTAGGTTCTTTTTAATTATTTCCCCCCTCACCTTAAACCTTTGCCCTCTAGTTTTGGACTCCCCTACCCTGAGAAAAGACCTTGTCTATTCACCTTATCAATGCCCCTCATGGTTTTATAAACCTCCCGCAATGAAGCCACAGGAACACTCAATATCAAGCTGTGGATGCCTACAAAACATAAAAGACATCATTCTCGAGTATGGGGCCTGGCTGACTACGTGTACCAGCACATACCAAGCATGCTGTCTGAATTTTGAATTCCTTTCACTTCTTTGATCTACTGGATCATTTTAATCAGATGTTGAAAATCTTGCAATGTGGCCTTCGTGTGATAGAAATGTTTTAAAAACTGTCAGCTAAAATGAAGAACTCTCTCCTGGTCTGAGATGGAGCGGGTTCCGAGTCACCAGATGACTTCATGTTGTAACTTTACCGACTGTTTTCAGGAACTGATCATTCTGATCCTTCCAAACTGACTTTTACATTTTTAGCGCCTTAAAAATACTTTTTTGTACTTTATTTTCAAGACTACTTTTTACAAAATAAACCATCCTGAGCATATGGACAAGGTATTTCTCTTATTTTTATGCTTACCGGTCTCCCCCTTTAAACAATTCCCAAATTTTGAATTCAAATGGGATGTCAGTCAAACTGCATGTTTTTGGGAACAAACTGTTCACAGCACAGGTTTCTGTTTGAAAGTGAAGTTAGAAAGCGAAATTCACACCATTTCCAAACTATTCTCTAAACCTTTTATTTCTTTTCAAATCAATTTTCAAATGTTTCAGTGTTTACAAACACCCTTGTGTTTTAGCAAACACTTGATCTCAGTGGACAGTGTGCTCTCATAGAAACATGTAGCAGTCATGGATTCACTTTGTGGCTACAATCCAGTTTTCATTAGGGTCCCCCTTTAACCTCATGCAGAGATGTAGTTTATTCCTCAACTATGCTTGAGAGACCTTCACTCGGCCCTTCTATCTTTGTGCTAGCCCTGTGCAGGGTGACATTGTACCCCAGCTTTGCCTCACTCCATGGAGAGATGGAGGCGAGGGCTGAGCATTTTGAAGATTGCTCCTGTCCCAGCTGCACCTCCAACACTGTCCCAGCAAAGTTCAGAGCCAGCCTGATCTCTTTTCCAAGACAGCAATCGCAGCTGGCCTGCTGTTTGTAGATGTCTGCTTGGCCCTTCCTGTGTTCCCAGTGATCCCGCCTCAATTCAACCTAGGTAGCCCCTCCGTGGAACGCCATGGAGATTTGTGCTGATCTTTTTGTGGAGTCTGGGCAGGGCTCCTGGATGATGGTTGTGGGGGAGTCAGCTAATATTAATGAATGGCCTTCACTGTCATCAGTGTGACCAGCTGGTCTCCTACAGCCATTGTACCAGAAAGAAGACACCATTTCCCCCCATGAGGTCTGCAGGAGTTTTAACTTGTTAACCTGGAGAAACAGTCACCGAGTCAGACACACAAAACCACAGGCAAACACTCAAACAGAAGTATGCACACACAGACACACATACATGTACAGAGACATACACACACTGTATTTGTGGATGGTGGAATTTGAATTCAATAAACATCTAGAATTAAGAGTCTAATGATGACCATGAATCCATTGTCACTTGTGAGAAAAACCCATCTGGTTTACTAATGTCTCTTAGGGAAGGAAACTGCCATTCTTATCTGGTCTGACTCCAGACCCACAGCAATGTAGTTGACTCCTAACTCCCCTCTAGGCAATTAGGGATGGGCAGTAAATGCTGACCTAACCAGTGACGCCCTCATCCTGTGAATGAATTTTACAAAATTCAAGACACACAGAAATATACTGACAGACATATACACATAGATATATGCAGACAGGCAACATGCACACACATACAACTATACAAACACATGCTCGTGCACACACACACAGAAATATACACAGAAAACCGAATGATGCACACAGCAACATCTAAAAGCCATGAAACTCACCTCTGTCCCCCCACCCCGAACTTGTGGCTATATTTATATTGCTGTAGGTTTTGGTCAATGCTGTGTGATTGTATTAAATCACGAACTGCGGATGTTGGAATTCTGAAACGAACATTTATCACCCAAATGTTCTTGTTACACAAGTCAACACACCATTTGTACGAATGAACACGTTTATTATACAAATGAACATACGTTTATTACACCGTGATTTATAATTCATGTTTGTTACACAAATCAACACATTTATTATGCAAATAAACGTAGGTTGATTACAAAAAATGAACACATTTATTCCACAAATGCATATAACGTGAACGAGTAAAGTGTGAGATTTACACAATTGAAAATAAGTTTATTGGACAATTAAACATAAATCTGCTGTACAATTGAATGTAGGATTATGAAACAAATAGACTTAATTCCTAACAGTATTACAAGGGATATCGCATGGCTACTCAACTTTTTCATCAACAGTTCATCTATAAAAGCTGGGAAGTAGCTGATTGACACAAATCGTATTAAAGATGTTTAAAATTAGGGTAGTGTCATTGACTGCACACACACCCGGATACCCCGGCAGCTACAGCAATCTCCCTCTGCTGGGAACTGTAAATACCACCCACACACACAAACACTCACTGACACAAAGACACACACATACATAGTCATACACGCAGAGACACACGCATACACACATAGACATGTACACGCAGGCATACACAGACATACTGACATGCACAAATTCAGACACGCATAGAAAGGGCAAGAGAGAGAGAGGAAGAAAGAAATAGGACGAGTAAGAGAGAGAAAGGATGATGGAGAGAAAAAGAGTGAATGAGGATCCAAAAGGGAAGTGAGAAAGGGCAAGTAAAAGAGAGAGTAAAAGGAGGAGAGAACGACAGGTAGACAGGGTGAGGGAGGGAAAGGGAAGGAGAGAGGGAGAGAGCGAGAAAACACAATGGAGAGAGAGAATGAAGAGGAACCAAAAGGAAAGTGAGAAAGGGCAAATGAAGAGTAAAGGAAGGAGAAAGATCGATCGAAAGGTTGAGAGAGAAAGAAAAAGGACAAGTGCGAAACATAGAAAAGGGCGAGCGAAAGAAAGGCTGTGGTGTGTGTAAGAGAGAGAAAGGGCGGATGAGAGATGGAAAGAGCACGCAAGATGAGACAGTGAGAGAAAGGATGAGAGAGTAAGGGCGAGAGAGAAAGGGAGAGAAACAGAACAAGCGAGAGAGGAAGGATGAGTGAGAAAGGGTCGTGAGAGAGAGTGTGAGTCAGAGAGGGAGAAAAAAGTGAGCAAGACATAGAAAGGGTGTGAGAGGGAAAGAAATAGTGAGAGACAGAGGAAGACAGCGACAGCGAGCAAGATAGAGAAAATTGGCGAGAGAGAATGAAAGAGAAAGGATGAGCGAGGGAGGAGAGGGAGAGACAGAAAGAGCAGCGAAAGCGAGAGAGGAAGGGTGAAAGAGGGAAAGGCGAAGGAGAAATTGAGAGAGGACAGGACAGAGAAAGGTTGAGCGAGAGAAAGAGGGAGAGACAGCTTTTCCCCCTCCAAAGGGATAACCAGCGCCTCCCTCTGCATCCTTCCAACACCACATTCATCTGAAACAGCCCCACAGCCTTCAGCAAGGCGCCGACCGCGAGCTACCTCCTGTGGCAACAGTGAGTTGGTCATTCCTGGGTGTGAGGGTGAGGGCACCAGTGCCTCCTTGCCCTCTCCATCGCCCACCGCCAGCCCTCCGTTCCTCAGATTCGTGGTTCGACCACAGGAATCTGCATTGCTGTAGCACCTCTTCGGCAGCAGAATCCTCCCAAGGCGCTTCAAACCAACGCATCGAAGGCGACTAAAATTGAGAGGAGGGGATCGTCAGAGCAGCACAGAGATCTTGCAGCGTTGTAGGACGCTACGGAGATGAGAAGGGGTGTAGGTGCTGGAGGGGGTTACAGAGATAGGGAGGGGGTGTAGGGGCTGGAGGAGATTACAGAGATAGGGAGGGAGTGTAGGGGCTGGAGGAGGTTACAGAGATAGGGAGGGGTGTAGGGGCCGAGGAGATTACAGAGATAGGGACGGGTGTAGGGGCCGGATGAGATCACAGAGATAGGGAGGGGTGTAGGGGCCGGATGAGATCACAGAGATATGGACGGGTGTAGGGGCCGGAGGAGATTACAGAGATAGGGAGGGGTGTGGGGGAGGAGATGACAGAGATAGGGAGGGGTGTAGGGGCCGGAGGAGGTTACAGAGATAGGGAGGGGTGTAGGAGCCGGAGGAGGTTACAGAGACAGGGAGGGGGTGTAGGGACTGCAGGAGATTACAGAGAGGGGTAGGGGCTGGAGGAGGTTACAGTGATAGGGAGGGGTGTACAGGCCAGATAACGCTACAGAGATAGGGAGGGATGTAGGAGCCAGACGAGGTTACAGAGAAAGGGAAAGGTAAGGGGCTGGAGGAGGCTATAGAGATAGGGAGGGGGTGTAGGTACTGGAGGAGGCTATAGAGATAGGGACGGTGTAGTTACATGAACAAAGCTGTTGAGTGGTGAGTTATAGGGCTTTGATCAAGTAATGGTTTATTTGGAAGTCAGGATGGTGAGTAACTTGGAGGGGAATGCAGCTGGTGGTGTTCCCCTGTATCTGCTGTCCTTTTCTGTCTGGATGGTTATGCCATGGGTTTCGATGGTGCTGTCTGGGGAGGGTCCATTTCTGGGATGTTTCTTGCAGATGGTATTCAGTGCTTGCTATCTGTGTTGGTGTGGAGGGATTTACTCACTGCAGGATTCCTAGACTTTGATGTATTCTAATGCCCACAATACTTCCATGGCATGGAGTTGAGGTCAAGTTGAGATCAGCTGTGATTGTGTGTTCTTAGAGCACGCTATGATTTGTTGTGATGGCAGATGGATACTTTTGTGCAGAGTTTATGTTTTAGATATTTTTGTCAGCGTCCACCTCCAAGGGAAGTTCAAAGTATACCGTGTTGCTGTGGGTCTGGAGTCACATGTCAGCCAGACCAGATAAGAATGGCAGAATTCCTCCTCTAAACCAAACTGAAACTGTTGACCAGATCAGATGTAAATCCAGATTTTTATTACATATGAATGTCACTACCTGCCATGGCTGGATTCGAACCAATGTCCTCCAGATGATGAGCCTGGGGCTGTGCATTACTAACCTAGAGACATTACCAGTATTCCACTCCCTGCCCATATGAAAGGCTATTTCAAACAACTGCATAAATCTGAGTGATTTCAAAACGGATGATCAATGCAACACTTGTTTCACAACAACAAAGATACACACGACAGTAATTGCAGTATGTCTCTTTGTGGGGGACATTTTCACAGTTTATTGGTCAGCATTTTGTTCATAACATCACACTGTTAAATATTATTCCTATGAATGGTGACTTTAGACTTTTTGAATATTTTAATTCCAGAAATAGGACAGCAGCACAAAGACTACCTTCGCAAAAAGAATGAGTACATTAGAATCACTGGAGGGAACAAAAGAATTTGGAGATTTCCTCTGAGTGAAAGATACACCAAAGTAACAATTGTTTCTTGACTGGGTGAGCAGGAACAAGCACTGACAATGCACTGGAGAGTAGGTATATGGAAGGTGAATAATTCTGGACGAAAGCTGAGAAAAATCAATTGGAAGAAATACTGTTAGATCGTTTAGTGAGAAAACATTGCGATAAGACAGGAGTCACGGGGACAACCCTCATCATTGGGCCCTCCAGTTTTGGAAAAAGTACCACAATATAGAAAATAATCCATGGTGGGGCAGGTGAAATATACTGAGAGATTAATGTGATCTTTCCATTTAAAGTTTAGCAATTGAATTCCATCATTGGGGAAATGTGCTTAAACAACCAGGTACTAGATTTCTTCCTCCATTTTGCAAACTGGTTACTGTGTGTGGAAAGAGCCAGAGAAAATATTGTTCATATTGGATGACTTGGGATCTTTTCCAGAAAACCATCGATTTCACCAAGATGCCGAGCAGCAATGGTCATGAGTCTGAGTTTAGGGCCTGAACAATTCTGTGAAATGCCTCACACTGTGCTTTGTTTTATAAAGGACGATTGCTGAAATGCTGCTCAGTGTTGGGAATAAGTTCTGCACGGAAACTGCAGACTCTTGGAAATGTCAGATCAACTCGAACTGTTGATATCCTGGGATTCAATGAAGGCACAGTGAAGTAATATTTCTAAAGTTGCTCTGCAGCTGAATATCTTGCTTCAGATGTTCTGGATTATTTTGAGCAGGATGAGAAGTTGTACACCATGTGCCATAATCCTTGCTTCTGCTCAGTTCTGTGTTCAATGCTGGAAGCACAGCAAAAAGAAGGATCCCAGACGCCAGCAGTCACAACCAGGACAAGGGTGCTCCTAACTTACCTCATGTGTCTTTTAAAGAAATGTTGTTCTGAAGATATCATCATGCTTCTGAAGAAATGCTTCTGAAATTAGGTAGTTTGGCCTACTGGAGAATTTGCACCAAACCATTGTGTTTAAAAGAGGCCAATTTTACCAGCATAAGCTCCCTATTTCCAATTGGACCTCAGCATTTATGATGGAAATTCAAGACGATGATGATGTAATCTACATGTTCACTTATTCCATTTTGAATTATTTTGTCACTGTATTATTTAAATCTCAAAGTACACTACGAGACCAAGTGAAGAGAATGCTTACTAAATGGAACAACTGCACTGATGACAGATTTAAGTTTGTTTCACTTTTTTTCATTGGCTTCTCATCACCAAATGCAGCTAAATGAACTGGGTTTTACTGGGGAGAACTACGTTCTGAGACAATCTCAAATGTAGCAGACTGGCTGAAAGAAAAAATCAACAGTTGTGTGCAGAACCTGGAAAGTGGGAGAAACCAAAAAAGGTTCCTTGAGATATTGTCTTCTTGAATTTGGAGATGAACGCTGGTGGAAGATGTCTTACCTCCAATGAAGGCAATAAGATTCACAAAATGTCCTCTTAAAACATTTAACTGTGAGGTTCTCTCAAAGGCATTAATGATGGTTCAGGAGATAGAGGAGCTGGATCTGGACAGTTGTGGTGTAGAAGATGAGGGAATCTATCAGCTGGAAAAAGTGCTACTTAAATGTGAAACACTCAAGTAATGCCACACAATCATTCAACAGCATTTGTTGCAAAGTTGGGCAGAGTACTTGCGGATGGGGAGGCAGGAAGTTAGAATTTGGCGTGTGTAAAATGCTCGGGGGTAAAAGCATTGCCAGGTCCCTTTAAAAGATGATGTGCTTCTTCTATGCTTACAGATGTAAAATGGATGTCTGTGAGCAGCAGTTTTAAAGTTTGCAAGTATACAGGGAGCACCCAAATTGAAACATTTGTATCAAAAAGCTACAGCAGCAGTTTTTACCAAGACAACAGGGTTTTGAATTTAGCTAATCAATTTGAACCAAGCACTTAAATAACAAGAACCAATTAAATATAAATCTGATGGCTTTGACAACACAGGACCAATCCTATTGTAAGAAATTGCTATGTCATGAAGGGTATAAAAGAAGGGGGCAGATGAACAGACAGCAGAGCTGACTGCCATCCACCAGAGTTAACAGCCCTCATCTCTCAAGACAGAATCGCTGGCTCTCACAGATTCCTCACAGTTTTAGAGAAAGCACCGTCTAAGTAATAAAGGTACCCACGGCACAACCAGTTAACAATCCTGACAGAAGAATCGACGAAGAAGGCACGGAACATTCTGGAAGACACATAACTTGGCTGTAATTTCGAGAGACTAAATTCTATTTTTTAAATTTATTTTGCATAAGTGGGACTGTATTTATTGGAACAGCAATCCATTAGAATCTTGCTTTATTTGGGAATAGTTAGTAAATAGAAGGGGCTTATTTGGTTTGTTAATAGTTTAGTTCATTTGTTCACTTGTTAGAGATAGATAAGTAAATTGTTACTTGTTGAATGTAAAGTGAGTGTCAGGATTTATTTTATTTAATTACTAAAAGTTTCTGAAAGGCAGGTTACACCACTTTTCACACACCTTTTTACACATTATAGGGCGAGGTGCTCCTCTTTGGGTGTTTCAGTTTTACTTCTTGGCGGGGGCAGGTGTCAACCTTCGCTTTATAACACAATTTAACATCATTATGTGATGAAACAGTCTCTGCAAACATTTCTAATTCTACTCATGTCTCCCTGTGAATTATTAATTCTTTTTATTCTTTATTTGACTCAACATAAATAAACTGGGTTATTCGGGAGTGACACGTCTCTCTGCCACTCTGATGAAAGAGCATTGCAAAATACTGGAATTGTCATAAGTAGTTATGTTTGAAAGTAGTTATGTCAAACAACACAATATGATTTATTTGTCCACATATTAATAATTATCAGCAAATATGACTGTTCCATTTCTATTATTCAGAATAATTTAGCCATAAGCGTAGTACGTAAAGTGTGAACAAATGTTTCAATTAACATGGAACTTCACAGTGATTGTTTGCAAGTGGCATTTATTTTGATCTTTGCCTGTCTGCATGCATCTGACATTACTGTAAATATAATTTACATCCTTTTTTCCCCTCAATCAATGCAGTTTAAAATCCAACAATCTCACAGATGGCTGTGTGCAAATTCTAGTCTCTGCTTTCTGTGAACATACCCTGTTAAAACTGGACATCAGCATTGATGACCCAAATGGTGACCAAGCCAACAGGCTGATGGATAAATCTATTCATGCACTGTCCCAATTCATTCAGAGTAGCATACAAATGAAAGAAATCAAGTGAGTTTGTTCCTAAATGTTCATCTTTTAAGTGTTCTTTGAAGAGAAAATCTTCCTTCTTCATAATGTATTTGCATGGATTTGCAGTATAATGAGGTGCATTGAGTTTTATAGTTTGTATCACCTCCAGGTGTATTGGATACGTAGCATAAAAGCCTGGAAATTTTTCTCAGATATCTCTGACAACTCCAACACTTTTTGCAACAAGTCACAGGATATACTAGTTAAAACTCCATTTCTGCTCCTTCACCAGTACATGATCAATCCCCTGGAACTCTCTCACAAATCAACCTTCTGAATCACAACTAGGAAATCTCAATAGCTTTATACTGGTTAGTGATGGCTATCTCTCATGGATAAATAATATTTTTTTTAAAAAAGTGCAGTAAAAACAATCACTTTGTAAGAAACAACAGTAACATTCCCCATCATTGATCTAAGAAGCTACCTCCTTATCGGTAATTATTCTGATTTACTTTTCAGGTTTACACACAATCAGTTCTCTGAGGAAGGACAGAAAAGGTTGAATTGGCTTCCAGCATCAAGTGATTTGACTGTAATAACAGAGTGAAGAAGGGCTTATAAATTCTGTTGTAATGATTTGGCACGCGTTGTCGGGGGTGGGGTGCTGATTAGAATCAAACCGTTTACAGAACTACATTTAGGTACTCTCTCCAGAGACAGGAATATCCTGTGGGTCAAGGGAAGAGTTACAAAACTAACCCTTTCAATTCCTTCTTTCCCAATTCCAGGACCCCAAAGTGTCCTGAGAGGGAATCATCAGATGAGATGCCCCTCTTGCAAATGCTTCTAAATTGTGTGTGTTAATGGTCAATGGCCCACCTCCTGTGAATTGTGGAGCGTAACAGAAAGTTGGTGTTCTCTGAGCACCCTTTTCACTCAGGAAGCATGGTGTTAACACTCCAATTACTTCATGTTTTCACTCTCCGTCCCATTCGGATTTGTCTGCTCTCAGCCCTCAAAGCCATATAATTCATGACGTTTTTTTTGGAAGTTGCAAATTGGTGGAATGACACTTGGTTCAATAATTTTATTGTGTGTCAAACACCTCCCATTTATTTGGGCAGCTGGTGCTCATAAATTTTCCACAGTGTGACAGAGGCACCTGGAGCTCTTGTGGGCCAATGGTAATGTTCCTACCTCTCAGCCAGGAGGCCTGGCTTCAGATCGCACCTGCTGTACAACATCAAAATATTAGAATCATAAAATCCCTACAGTGTGGAAACAGGCCCTTCGGCCCAACAAGTCCACACTGACTCTTGCAGCATCCCAGCCAGACCCATCCCCCTATAACCCACACACCCCTGAACACTACGGGCAATTTAGAATGGCCAATCCACCTAACCTGCACATCTTTGGACTGTGGGAAGAAACCCACGCAGACACGGGGACACGGGGACAATGTGCAAACCCCACATAGACAGTCGCCAGAGGCTAGAACCGAACCCGGGTTACCGCTGAGCCACCATGCCGCCCCATTATCGTAGCGTAATAATCCTGCCACTCGGTGTTTGCTGGTAAAGTCAGACAGTAAAGAGTAAACATTTTAGCAGAACGTTGCAGAGTGATGTGGAAAAGAACAGTCTCAGGCGGAATCTTCCTGAGTTGCACAGACTTGCCAGCGATTTCCATTTCAGTGAAAGAAATGATATTATTCATAGGCAAAGCAGGTTCAAGATAAAATGCTCAAAGATCGATAATGGAAGCTTTGCTCCAACGTGTTGAACAGATTTCGCGAGTATCCCATTAGCAGTGTAAGAGCCTGGACCAGCTGTTGTATTTCCACAAACAACACAAACAATTAAACTCATTCCTTATCAACAGTTTTGAAAAGATTCCATCAGAATCATTGAGAGAAATTACCAGAACTTCCCGGCATCAATAGATGAACTGCCAATGAAAATATGGAACTGGACTGTCATATCCCTTGACATATTGCTCGGAATTAAGTACATTTGTTCCATCATCTTATGTTCAATTCCATCATATACTTCTGTTCAATTCTGTAATAAACTTATTTTCACTTGTATAATTACCTAGTGTGAAATTGTAAATACAGTATCTTCCATCGCACAATGCATTTATCAATTGTCAAGATGATTAAGCTTGCTGACATTACATGTTTGACTTCGTTTCATTAAATTTGTGCAAACATCTTGCGTTCATTTGTGTACTAATCTTGAGTTCATTTGTTCAAACATCTCGTGTTCATTTGCGGGATAAACATGCACTAATTTGTGAAAAAATCTTGTGTTCATTTGTGTTGTTGCTTCAGATTTGAAACTGCAGCTTTGCGTCTGTGTGTATTCCGAGTCTGGGACCAGTGGGCAGGGGAGGAGGGCACGGACAGACTGGGACAGCCGTGGGCTAAACCGTTGACCTACTGTTTTCTCCACACCAACCCCCGAAATTCCCACATTTCATTTCTCTTGCAGCCTGTGTCAAATGAACAAGGCTCCGGAGACAGTGTTCTTTATGAGATGTTCTCTCAGCCTCTCCTGCCAACATCGATGCCATGAGTTCATGTATGCCCTTGCACTTCTACTCCTGCAAACCCCTTTTTGATTTGAATGTGACTATAGGTGGTATGGTTAGTAAGTTTGCAGATGACACCAAAATTAGTGGTGTAGTGGATAGTGAAGAAGTATACCTCAGAGTACAACTGGACTTGTTCAGATGGCCAATGGGCTGAGGAGTGACAGATGGGAGTGTAATTTAGATAATTATGAGGTGTTGCATTTTGGTAAGGCAAATCTGGGAAGGACCTATACACTTAATGGTAAGGTCCGGAGTATTGCCGAACAAAGATACCTTGGGGTGCAAATTCATCGTTCGTTGAAAGTGGAGTCGCCAGTAGACATTTTAGTGAAGAAGGCGTTTGGTACATTTGCCCTTATTGGTCAGCCCATTAGTATAGGAGTCGGGAGGTCATGTTACGGCTGTACAGGACATTGGTTTGGCCACTTTTTGAATACTGCATTCAATTCTGGTCTCCCTGCTACAGAAAAGAAGTTGAGAAACTTGAAAGGGGCAGAAAAGACTTGCAAAGATGTTGCCAGGTTTGGAGGGTCTGAAATATAGGGAGAGGCTGAATAGGCTGGCGCTATTTTCTCTGGTGCATCTGAGGCTGAGGGGTGGCCCCATAGAGGTTTATAAAATTATGAGGGACATGGATAGGGTGAATAGCCAAGGTATTTTTCTTCCCAGGGTAATGGAGTCCAAAACTAGACAGCATAAGTTTAAGTGAGAGGGGAAAGATTTAAAAGTGACTTAAGGGGCAACTTTTTCAAGCAGAAGGTGGTGCGTGTATGGAATGAGCTGCCAGAGGAAGTGGTGGAGGCTGGTACAATTACAGCATTTAACCGGCAGCCGGGTGGATATATAAATAGGAAGGGTTTAGAGGGACATAGGCCAAATGCGACGAGATTAATGTAGGACATCTGGTCAGCATAGACGAGTTCGGGCGAAGGGTCTGTTTCTATGCTGTACATTTCCATGACTCTACACATCTCTGGAGCAGATGGGACTTGAGCCCAGGCCTCCCAGTCCAGGGGAAGGGACACTATCACTGTGCCACACCACTACTTTATATTCCATCTGTCACTGTTTTAAATGTAGTTCATTCGATCCAGAAGCAATGTAGATAACATAATGCGCTGTGGCAAACTCTGTTACAGGCAGTACCTTGCAACGTCACAATATTCAATCAGAAAACTGCCCTCACACAAGGGAACAGTGTCACTGGATCTGGAAGTGTGGAATGGGCAGGCAATGGGAATTTTAATATGTCATTGAGTTAATTCGTAAATCTCTGCTGCAAACAGAAACTCATGCTTGGTCAGTTGTTAATTTTTCCATGCGATGTTGCAAGATTTCACGTCTTGTCAACATTTAAAACGGCAAAACTCAGTCTTTCTATTTTCCCACCTTTACGACTCACATTTCTCTACATTAAGATACATCTTTGTCAGGACAGGCCAATGCGGTTTTGAAGTGGTGTATTAATTACTGAAGAAGGGTCCGAAGTTAATTCTCTGTTGGAATTGAATAGATTGCTCTCTGAAACTTCAGTGTACAATCCAATCATATTATCGAAACCACAAACAACGGAAGTTATATACTGCCAGTAATGATGTTGTTCACTCAAACACCTTCGGTCTTGGCTCCAGGGTTCACATTCACATTGGTTCAGGGGTGTCCTTCACTCAGTAGTTATTTAACAGTCGATATTTTTTGAACCTATTGTGGAGTTCAGTGTTGTAGAATACAGCTCTTAAAAGGACAGGCAGTCCCTGGGGTGCGAATAGATTCCCTTCTGGAGTCCATTTACAAGTCGGAACACAATGCAGGACAATTTAAAGCTGCCCCGCTTGTGGGGACACATGATGTTCGCATTTATACCTCTCTACGGGATCGTGTTTGTAAGACAAACTATGATAAATCGGTGACCCCTAGAGAGTATCTGAATGTAACTGAACTGACAAATTGTTTCAATGACACGACCAAATGTAACATCTCAAGTTAATACAAACAAAAATACATATAGCTGGAGAAACTCAGCAGGTCTGGCAGCATCTGTGGAGAGAAAATGCAGAGTTAACTGACTTTCCTGTGAAGCCACGTAAGGACATTGCATCAGGAGCAGGAGTAGGCCATTCTGCCCCTCAAGCCTGGTCCTCTATTCAATACAATCTTGGCTGACCTCATCTCGGCCTCAGCTCCACTTTCCTGCCCGCTCTCCGTCACCTTTTAAACCGTTACTCATTAAAAATCTGTCTATCTCCTCCTGAAATGTATTTCATTTCCTGACGTCCACTGCACTCTGGGGGAGTGGATTCCACAGATTTACGATCCTTTGGGAAGTAATTCCTCCTCATCTCTGTTTTAAATACGCCGCCCTCTTATCCTAAAACTATGACCTCTGGTTCCATGGTCCCACAAGGAAAACATCCTCTCTCCCTCTTTAGCAATCTGCGGAGACAATGATAGGAAATGCCAGTTAAACAGTTACTTTACATCAGTCTTATCGTGGAGAATACAACGTCCACCACACTCCTCTCATCTACTGCCTATGTCCCACCGCAACAAAGAACTCAATTAAAATTGTCAGATATGACCTGTCCTTGACTAATCCATGTTGACTGCCTAGTATAATCTTATGTTTTTCGAAGTGGATAATCAACTTATCTCTTGCATTATGGACTCCATCACGTTTCCCGCTCTTGATGTCAAACTAACAGGTCTGTAGTTTATTGGGTTATCCATTTCCCCTTTCTTGAACAACAGTTTCATATTTGCAATCTTCTATCCCCCAGGACTAATCCTGTCTTCAGAGAAACCTGGAACATTTCTATCAACACTTTTCCAATTTTTTTCCCTTAACTCTTCGGCAATCAGGGTTGCATCCTATCGGGGCCTGGTGACTTCTCTGCTCGGAGTGCTGCCAGCATTATTTGCATCTCTTCTTCATCTCTCACTATACTGCTCGGCTGCTCAATATTAAAGACAGAAGGAAAATATTCATTTAATAACTCTGCCATATCCTTATCTTCAGTGAACTGCTTACCCTGCTTGTTCCTTATGCACCCGCACTATTCCTCAATGATCATTTATAGTTAATATATTACTATATTATGACAACTGAAAGTGATCAACATTTCCTGAAGGATTTATCCCAAGTGCAGTGATCGGTCTGGATGGACAACGACAATAAGAGTGAGATCAGTGATGCATGTGTATGGACAAAGACAGTAAGAATGAGGTCAGTGATGTATGTGTATGGACAGTGACAATAAGAGTGAGGTCAGTGGTGTATCTGGATGAACAGTGATGATCTGAGTGTCTACATTTAGGGAAGTTCCGCATCATTCGGAGGTGCTGTTTTGATGATGGATGTGTGTCAGTCTGATGGGAAGGCCTGGTGGTGATTTCTATTATTGGGACGAGAGTATGGGTCTGTTCTTCAGGTGAGTTGCATTGTTTTGAGGATTTACATCAAACAATGTGTTTTTATTCAGTTGAAATGATTGCCTGAACTTGATTTTTATTAAATGCAGAAAGTTAATCTGTTTACTGTGTTGATATAGTGTGAGATGCTGAATTTGTTTACTGTGACATTCTGCAATTGCAAGCTGTACAGACAGTGGCATGGTGATATTATCACTGCTGCTATTCTTGTGAGCTGCAGGGCAATGTTCTGTGGGTGTGGGTTCGAATCTACCAAGGCAGGTATTAAAGTTCCAATTTGGAATCCAAATGCTCATCCTGTCTCCATCGTTGGAAGCCCATTTTGTTCACTTAATCCCCTTCCCTCAGGAAAGGCAGTGTGTTCTCCTCATTTGGTCCTTCATGTGACTCCAGAGCCTGGGCAATTGAGGATTGGGAATAAATGCTGACCTCGGCAACAATGCACACATTCGGTGGGTAAGAAAAGTCACATTTGAATCAGTGAGTGAAATGTTCTTGTTTAAAGATGGCAGTGCCTACCCTGGAGCACAGAGGTCAGCTCTGAGACATATTCTCACACTTGAAATAAACTGCCTTGATGCAGCATCAGTTGAAATAATTTGTGATCCCCAGGATGGGGCTTATGGTGTTTGAGTAGACAGTGTTATTGCTGGCGGATTCCAGATTCTGTTTTTGTTATTTTGTTACAATGTATTAGGCAGCAACACTACTTCATAATTCGGATCAAACTTGTTTTGTAATTAATTTGTTCATTTACAGAAATTTGAAACACAGCAACAAAACTGAGCAATGTTACAACCTTAATCTCCCCAAGGAGCTTCCACCCAGTGTAAGGCGGAGTCTCTGGGAAGGCATCAGCTCAGAGTTTCAGAGAGCTTGTCAGCTGCTTGAAGGGACACATCACCTCACACAGAAAAATGCATTGACCAATTCAACATGTGGACAGAGTGTTCTACACCATCCTTGCTTTTATTGGCATCCCTAGTATGGCATTATGACAACTGAATGTGTTTCAATCTGCTGCTGACCTGTTCTTTGGTTTTATCTTTTGAACAATAACATCTCCAGCTCACTGACTGGTCAGCTTTATCCAGACACGGGAACAGTGACAGCAATTCACTGAGCAGCAATCTCGGTACAATTCTCAAAAGACAGAGACTCCCAACTTCACTGCTGCTACAGCATTTTCTGATCTGTGTTCTCTCATCTGTTCCAGTTTCATATGGTTTGAAGGTATGAGGAGAGATCAGGCAAGTTCGTTCTGAAGAAGGGTCACTGGACCTGAAACGTTAACTCTGATTTCTCTGTCACAGCTGCTGCCAGACCTGCTAAGTGGCCTAGTGGTATCATTGCTGGACTGTCAATCCAGAGACCCAGATAATGTTCTGGGGACCTGGGTTTGAATCCCACCACAGCAGATGGTGGAATTTGAATTCAATAAAAATACCTGGAATAAAGAATCTGATTGTTGGAAAAACCCATGTAGTTTACTAACATTCTTTAGGAAAGGAAACTGCCATCCTTAGCTGGTCTGGCCTACATATGACTCCAGACCCACAGCAATATGGTTGACTCTTAACTGCCCTCTGGGCAATTAGGGATGGGCAATAAATGCTGCCTGGTCAGTGACGCTCTCATCCTGTGAATGAACAAAGAAAAGTAATTTCTGCTTTTGTTGCACAAATGAGGTCTGTCTTCATGAGAATTTTAAAGATTATGGGTTGATCTGAGTGAAGTCCTGCAAGACATTAACAGGAAAAGACAGGAAAATATTAATTATTGCCATTGGTTGGGTAATCTAGAACAAGCGAGCATAGTACATTGTCTGGTTCACCGTCATTTTCTCCTTTGACCGATTTCTGACCATTTGTTGTCAGAAGCTGAGAACAAACTATTGTACTGAAACAACTGCAACTGTGGTTGTAGCAACAACTTAAACACTGTCCTGTTTAAAAAACATCCCCTTCTATTTTCAATATGAACCTCAGATGATAATCAACAATGTGCCATTCTTTTGTAAAACAATATTAAGCTACCATACGGAGACATGGTGGGTGGCATTAGATTGGCTTGATACAGTTTTAACCCCTTTACTGCCACTTGTTTTAATTCTGTTGCTCAATGCCATGACAGTCAGACACATTTTAGTGACCGGTTGAGTCCAGAAGAGGCTGAAGGGTGAGAGCAAAGGAGAGAATCGCAGAGACCCGGAGATGGAGAACAGAAGGAAGTCTGTGATTTTGCTCTTCACTATATCTGGGAGCTTCATCCTCCTGTGGTTAATCGCTGTCGTAGATTTCTTATGTCAATCAAGGAATCAATATCGATGATTACCCGCCTTTTCAATATCACTGCAGGAAGGTTGGTTTCATGCTGCAGATCCTAAGTCTTTGCACAAATTTATTTACACAGCAACATTATCTGGGTTTGGAGCGAACATCAGTAATGCAGTAAAAGACCAGGTAACACAAATTCCTTGCGTTATGAATAAATAAAAGTCCTCAGCAAAACCGACATTAATATCCTATTGTTTACAATGGGACGTGAACATCACTGGCTGGGTTAGCAATTATTACCCATCCCTAGTTGCCCCCTTGAGAAGGCAGCGGTAAGCTGCCTTCTTGAACTGCTGCAGTTCATGTGCTGTCAGTTGAGTGTTGTTGGAGCTGCACTCATCCAGACAAGTGGGGAGTATTCCATCACTCTCCTGACAGAGAGTCCTTATTCCAGTGCAGGGAGAAAGTTGAGCTGGGAAGCTGCAACTTCCCCATTGTAACACAATCTAATGGTATGCTACAATGATATGTAGCAAACTCTGTTCCAGTCAGTACCCTATCTCAGCAACCTCCTGCAACTCCTAAACTCCTTGCTATTTCGGTATCCTCCTCCAACTCCTACACTCTTGCTATCTCTGTAAACCCCTCAGCCCCTACACCTCTCCCTATCTCTGTAAGCTCCCTCAGCCCCCACACCCCTCCCTATCTCTGTAACCTCCTCCAGCTCCTACACCCCTCCCTATCTCTGTAACCTCCTCCAGCCCCTACACCCCTCCCTATCTCTGTAACCTCCCTCAGCCCCTACACCTCTCCCTATCTCTGTAACCTCCTCCAGCCCCTACGCCTCTCCCTATCTCTGAAACCGCCTCCAGTCGACACACCCCTTCCAATCTCTGTCGCCTCCATCAGCCGCTACATACCCCTCTATCCCTGTCATCTCCCCCAGCACTGACACCTCTCATGGTCTCTGCAACCTCCTCCAGTTCTCAAAGACTTCCCTATCTCAAATATCCTCCAGCCCCCCACCCCTCCTTATCTGTCACCTCTTCCAGCCACTATACCCTTCCCTATGCCTGTAAACACCTCCAGTCCCTACAACTTTTTCTACCTCTAAACTCCTCCAGCCCCTTTAGCTCTCCCTATCTCTGTGACGTCCTCCTGCTCTTCAGCCTCTTTCTTTCCCTTAAACCCTCTTCCAGCCCCTACACCCCTCCCTAACTCTATAATCCCCTCCAGCCCTCCCTAGCTCGGTCAGCCTCTCCAGCCCCTACATCTCTCCTTGTGTCTCTTTCTCTCATCCTTTCTCTCTCTCACTCACCCTTTTTCTCTCTATCTCTCTTTCTCTCTCTCGTCCTTTTCTCTCTCTTTCACATGCTTCTCTCGCTTCCAACTCTGTTCCTCACTCACCCCTTCTGTCTCTCTCTCATTCGCTCTCTCATCCTTTCTTACTCTCTCATGGCTCTCTCTCTCTCACAGGACCACCACACGCAGCACTCACCACCCCCAATCTCTGATGTCAGAGGAAAGGACCCCTAGGAAAGGGCCTTCCACTAGGAATTTCCACCACCACTTATTGAACTCATTATTCTCCAGTTTGAATTCCATTTAACAGCTTTTTGCCCAGCTGACTAGGTGATTTTGATTTCCCTGTAGTCTACAGATAACTTCCTCACTACTAACGGCTAACGTTTATGTCAATTCAGTATCTTACGTCCAACTCCAGATCAGCGACGTAGAACAGGAAAAGCAGGTGACCAAAACAGAAGCCTGAAGATAACTGCGGAACTTCATCAAATTTAGATTAATATAGGACATCTGGTGACATGGACAAGTTAGATCGAAGGGTCGGTTTCCCTGCTGTAACCCCAACTTCATGACTATGATTCTATTTGCCAGAGCGATTGAACCTCGTGACATGACATCGAGTGATCACATGAGCAAAGAGTCCACAGATGTGCAGGTTAGCTGGATTGGCCATCCTAAATTGCCCATTATGTCCAGGGATATGCAGGTTAGGTGGATTAGCAGTGGGAAATGCATAGTTCCACAGACAGGGTAGTGGGGTGTCCAGGTGGGATGTACTTTGGAAGGTCAGTGTGGACTTGATGGGCTAAATGGCCTGTTCCCACACTGTAGGGATTCTATGAAATGAAGACTCCTGGGTCCTGAAATGTTAATTCAGCTTTCTTCCCACTAAAGGTGCCAGACTGCTAAGATTCTCCAATTTCAGTTTAATTTCTGACATTTAGGAACTGAACTATTTCAGCCTTGCACACGCAGCACTTTTCCTATAATCAGTTTGATCCACATCACAAACATTCTCTCCGTCAACAATTTGTCTTCCTTTAAGAAGACCAGTCAAGTTCAGCAGACACGACCTTCCCTTAACGAATCCACGCTGATCCTCCAGGATTAAACTTTTTCACGCTCTATTTGATTATTTGTATTGTCTATCAGAATTTTTCCAATCATTTTCCCACCCCATGAAATGCTATAGCAGTTGGTCTCCACTCTTTTTATTTCCAATTTGAACCAAGCAACACAAAGGCAACAATTGGGAGGAGCAAAATAGAGACAAACCCAACTGGGAACACCTGAACAAAGACTAACATGTATTCATCACTGTGGAAGATGCTCAAAACCGAGCAGAAATAAACCTAAAGAAGGCAGTGGTGGAATGTGAAAAGTTGCTTGTACCAGCGGTAAGTACCTTCAACAATAGGTTCCATTTTCCCCTATGCAACATTTCTAATTTACTTGTAATATGGAACAACATTAGTTGTCCTCCAGTCCTCTGGCATCTCCCCTGAGGCCAGAGACGATTTAAAAAATTGGTTCAGCAATAGGTTCCAATTTCCCCTATGTAACATTTCTAATTTACTTGTAATATGGAACAACATTAGTTGTCCTCCAGTCCTCTGGCATCTCCCCGAGGCCAGAGACGATTTAAAAAAATTGGTTCAGGGTCACGTTTGGGTTTTCACTTCCTGTCTGCCAGGCAATGAACTGTAAACATCTGTTATTATGCTAGGATATTACTCTCCAGTCAGAATATGAAAAACCTAAGGAACGAGGAACAGGATTAGACCACATGCTCTGCCATTCTATTTATGGCGAGATGAAAGCCTAGTGGCATCATTGTTAGATTTTTATTAATCCAGAGAACTACACAATGTTCTGGGCTCAAATCCCACCATGGCAGATTGTGGAAGTTTCAGTTTCAGGAATCTAATGGTGATACAGTTGTTTGAAAAACTTGACCTGGTCTGGCCCCCAAACCTACAGAAATGTGATTGACACTTGGGGCAATTAGCAATGGATAATAAATGCTGGCCTAGCCAGCAGGGCTCATATATCATGAATAAATGAAAAAAATACTATTTTGGCTGTTTTTGTGCCTCAAATCCACTTTTCCATCTACTCCTCACCACCCCCATTACTTGATTCCATGAAAGATAAATAAATCTCAGTCTGAGCCTTACTGAGGATTTAAAATGATTATTATGGCAGGAGAAGATAAGTAATGGGAATAACTTGGAAGTAAGGCTGAAAAGTTACTGGACCTACATCCTGGGATTTAGTAAGAAGTTTTTGAATTGGTTTTAATCTCCTAAAATTCCCCAAATTCTGGTCTGAACAGATGCCAAAATCAGGAGTTATTTAAGAAAGGAGGCAGACAAGTTAATCGATGATGTCACTTGGAAATTGCTGCAATTCATTGCAGAATTAAGGATTTTGTAACAAGACAGGTCGATAATCATGTTACTACGGAGTCAAATGGTTTTAAGGAAAGAGAACTGTGCATGACAAATTTACTGGAGTGCTTTGAGGACATAAGCAGGTGGATAAATGGGAACTAGTAGATGCAATGTATTTTGAATTCCAAAATGTCATAGCAACAGGCAGCATGGAAACAGACCTTTCGGACAAACTTGTCCACACCAACCAGGTTTCCTAAACTGAACTAGTCCCATTTGCCTGCATTTGGCTCATATCCCTTTAAGCCTTCCCTATCCATGTCCCTGTCCAAATGTCTTCTAATATTGTAATTGTACCAGCCTCTACAACGTTCTCCAGCAGCTCATAAAATATACTCACCACTTTCTGAGTGAAATAGTTGCCCCTCAGGCCCTTTTAAATCTTTCCTCCCTCACCTTAAATCTATGCCGTCCAGTTTTGGACTCCCCTGAGCAAAAGACCTTGGCTATTCGTCTTATCTCTGTCCCTCATGATTTTATAAACCTCTTTACAAGAAGCTATGTAAATAATACTGCTTAAGATATTGGTGCATTTTGCAAAGTGATGATATTGGCCCGTTTTGCCCGTGATGATATATAAGCAGTGTAGAAGATGAAAGCCTGACTAACTGGAAACAGAGAATCAGAAGACATGTTTCAGTCACTCTTCTCCTCTGACTTAGCCAATCTCTATGTCGCTGGAGAATGATCCAGAGATAGGGTGAGGCGTAGGGGCTGGAGGAGGTGAGTGGGATGTCACAGCTGGAGGGGGTTACACAGATAGGGAGGTAGCAGAGACTGGGGGAAGGTCACAGAGACAGGGAGGCATATACTTGCTGGAGGATTTTACAGTGAGAGAGATGATTTTATGCACTGGACGAGTTGACAGAGATAGGGAGGTCTGGAGTTTTAAAAGATAGGGTTAAGTACAGGACTTGGAGGATGTTAAAGGAGTCTCCTGTCAAGTGCACAGACAGGAGATTCTGTGACAATAAGCAAAGATAGTATGTTGCAGTCCTGGTACGAGGATTCAGGACATCTCAAAACATTGACAATATTCTTCAAAAAGGGAGAGTGAGAAACTGGAAGTTATTGTTAACATTGGTAGGAATGATGTAGTTACGTAAAAGATTAAAACTTTACAAGTGAATATGAGGTTGGGTAGAAAATTAAAAAAAAAACAGGACCTCAAAGTAGTAATAGTAAGAACTGCCGATGGTGGTGTCAGAGGTAACACAGTGTGGAGCTGGAGGAGCACAGCAGGCCAGGCAGCATTAGAGAAGCAAGAAAATTGACGTTTCGGGTCGGGATCAATTTCTGAAGAAGGGTCCAGACCAGAAATGTCAACTTTCCTGCTCCTCTGATGCTGCCTGGTCTGCTGTGCTCCTCCAGCTCCACACTGTGTTATCTCAAAGTAGTAATCTCTGGTTTACTCCTGATGCCAAGCTCATATAAAGGAAAGTATATAAGGATAAAGGAGATAAATCAATGGCTGATCAGGTGGCGTAATGTTCAGGAATTCAGGCTCTTCCATTCCCTCAACAGCGACTCCCATAAGCAGAGAACTCTGTCACTACTGACTGTCTGACTGTGTCACACACCCTCAGTACAGCTCTCGGAATTGCAGCTTTAATTGTACAATGTGCAAAGGTGGAAGTCCTGCACAGATTCAGAAAAAATCATATCCAGTTATATATCACGCTAATTATCAGATTGTGTTGTATTGGTAGGTCTCAAGATTTGTCGAGAATTGAGAGTTAAAAATGTTATTAGTTTGAGGTTTCAAGATCATCAGAGTGATTTGGAAATCTAGATAGTGAACAATTGATCTGGAGTGAGTGTTCAGAAGGAAGTTGTGATGGTGATGACAGAAATAACTCCACAAACTCCAGTACCCCGTCACCACGTCACCCTTAATTTACACGTGCATAGCACATGACACTGACCCAGCTAGCACACAGCCAGCTTCTAGAAAGAGCAGAACCCCTGCCACTCTTATTCATATCTGTCAGCCTGGGCTGACAATATGAGTTCCATGACTGGAGCTGTAAACTTGGTCCAGTCAGGGAACTCATATTGTACGAGGTCCATGTGGCTAACCATGTTTCAATCACTGCAATGACAGTGAAACTTGAGAGTACTTTTTTCGGTATTCGTTGTAACATGTTTGAGCAAGAAAGCATACTGTGCATCTGTCACTGAATCTGGCGATGACCAGGTAACTGTATCACAGAGACAGGTAAAATTTGAACAGAAATAGATGCTGTAACTCGGCAAGTGTCTTGAAAATTACACTTAATGCTATTTGGGTAGGAAAACAAGACATTGTGACCAAATTTCCTGCAATTGTCGATTGAGGATAAATCAAACTCTCTCTGCAGGCTGCCTGTATACATACCCAGGCCAAGCAAAACAGCAGTGAGATGCAAGGCAAGACCCCTCGACACTCCCCAGTAAAGCAATCCTATGTCTGGTACAGTATGGTCTGGTTACAGAGTAAAATTCCCCGTGCACTATCACTATCAGACATTCCCAGGACAGGCACAGCACAGGGTCAGATAAAGTGGAACACTCTTCTGGTTTGAGTACCCAGCATTCCCAAGGCAGGCACTGGCTCTAAACTTCCCAAAGGGCAAGCAGTGTATGTTTATTATGCAAAATTAAACCTCTCTACACTATGTCATCAAAGCAGTTCCAGTGCAGGGACAGCAAGAGATTAACAAGAATTCAAAGCAATAATATCACAGAGCATGAGTTTGGCAAATAATGGTGTCTTGAATCCCAGAATATATGCAAGCAGTTCTTTTGGATTTGGTTAAATGTAGTTAAGAGAAGACTCGACAATAGTAATTTGCTTAAATATAAACATTTATTGAGTAATAATAAAAGATGGAAAAGGAAGGGAAAATAAAACACTGAACTATGACCATCTATTAAGTAATAAAAAGATGATGAACATGAAAGGAAAAGAAAGCTATGAGCCTCACGCCCTCCTGCCCGTCAGGGACCCTTCAATTGATGGCTGGTCTGGAGGCTTAGGTTTGTTCCTGGCACCGTTCACGATCATGTTTCGAGGTCAAGTCTGATGACTTGGACCGAAACTCTCTCTCTTATGCAGTGTAACAAACAGCAAGTGCAGAAAAGCAACTTTGATTATGTCATCTTTGGCACGTACAGGAATGTTCACAGGACTCCTTCAAGGTCATGCAGCTGTCAAATATCATCAACAATTTTAGCCCCCATCCGATACAGGTAGATTGGGTGAAAAAGGTAACAAAGTATTCTTTTCCACTTTTCATTTACTTTCTGAATAGACAATGTCCAGGGCTTGGTTCATAATATGGTGCAGTGGAAGGAGTTTTTTTTTTTGGGACTAAACGGTAAGCTACTCAACATGTAACTTTAAAATAAAGAAAGACAGCTCCCTCACAAGGAAATGGCCAGCCTGTGTAATGTGGGATTCTTGGACATTCAATGTGTCAGAGACAAACACATCTACAGGCTGCGTAAACTGGAGCTCCATTTTCTGGAATGGGAGTAACTGTGGGCCATCTACAGGGCTGCAGACTAGGGGAATTACACATTAGGGAGGTGGCCACACCACAGTTTAGGGGTTTATGGGCAAATAAAAAAGGATTGACAGCCATGGGTATCCTGAGAGGATCTAGATCACACACCAATTTCCTGTTTTCGAAACTTGTGATGGAGAGGATTCAAACGAATGCAAACAGAGCCATGTAGATGACAGCATGTATGACTTACCTGGACAGGAAAGTAGGAAGAAGAGTGTGCACACAGTACCGATAGTGGGTTCTTTAGTGAAGGGAACAAGGCAGGTGGTAAACATATCTTCAGTGTATTATGGTAATCTCCCTGCTGCCAGGGTCAAGAATATCACAGAACAGCTGCAGGAAATTCTGCTGGAGCAGGATCAAAGACAGAGGTAGTGCTCCATGTTGGTGACAAAGACCTCAGTAGGAAGGGGGTGAGGGGGAATGTCATCCATTTAGCAGATTTCGGGGAGCTAGAAAAAAAGTAGGACCTGTAACACAGTCATCTCAGAATCACTGCCAGTCCCACATGTTGATCAGAACTGAAGCAGAATAATCGAGCAATTGAACGTGTAGCTGGAAAACGGGTTCAGGAGGGTGGCTGACATGTTTCAGAGGCAATGGGACCAGTTCTGGAGCATGTTAAGCCTCAACAAATTGGACAGTTTGCAAACTGGCAGGACTGGAATGAACAGCCTCACAAATAGGTTTCCAAATACTGTTGGGGAGGTGACAAACAAGCTTGGAAATGACCTAGGAATGTAAGAGATCTTAGCTTTAATTGAAGGCTATATTCATATTCTCTCTGTCCCTCCCATGATCAGTTTCTTGGTCATCCTTTGCTGTGCCCTAAATTGCTCCCAGTCGTCAGACTTTCTATTGTTTCTGGCATTCTTATCTGCCATTACATTTAATTTAATGCAATGTAATCTGTAACTTTTTTTTAACCATCACGCCAGCTGGTAACATTTACATCACAGCAGAATATCAAACACTTTCATAGAGAGTTGACAAAACAATGTTTACACCAGTCCAGAACTGCAAAGAAATCAGTGGATGAACATGACATTTTGATCACACGAATGAGAATTTAAAACCGAGAATTTGGAGGACAATATGCCTGTGTTTGTTCCTACAGTCAGCGGATGATTAGGGAATATTGGGACTTTTTGGGATATGCAAATCAGCAGGATGGAAGAAACTTGAACAAAGTAAACGTATGGACTTGCTAATCTGTTGTCCAGCCAATATAGCACTGGTTATGAGGGTCCAGAGTTAACAATGGAACAAATAAATGTTTCACCAATTATCAGCTAAGGCAGAGATTTAGGAGCTGTTTTGCAGAAGGAAACAGTTCTTCATAATGGTGCAAATATTGTTTTGAATTTATCACACCCTTCATTATGGCCACAATGGAAACAGGGTTCATCCAGAGTCAGTTCCTGCTGAGTTCAATGGAGTCAATGAGAACCATAAAACATTTTGATGGAAACACTGAGGATGTCAGCTTATCTGCCACATCCAAGCCCATTCCCATCTGCCACCGAGCCCTCTGATTAGGCCTTGGATTCCGATACCCAAATATTTGTGTTGTGAAAAGAAAGATTGTGGAAAGAAACAAAGAAAGGGAGTACTATCAGCCCTCAGGGCAGAGTGGATTGAAGGGAAACGGACAAAAGAATTATTGATGAAAATTGTAATATTGCAATAAAAATTTGTACAGTTTACACACCCTATTATTTATTTTTTATAATAGCAACTTCTTTAATTTTTAAAAAAACTTTTCTCCAAACATATATATCAGACAATTCCATGAGGAAGGTTGGATAGGAGGCTGTCATTGCTTTTCTCACTCTGGCCTGCAGTAAACAGAGTTACTTTCCTCTGTGTCTTTTTAAAAATCCGGTTCGCTCAGTGAGAACTGATTGTTTCAGATGACTGTTTTGTTTTTGGGGAAGTGGGGACATGTCTAATCCTTTTACTGATTATGCTTTTGTTGTTCAGCTTTTTATTAACTATCACTCATTGCCAACAGCACTTTTACACTGCTTTGCTCCTCCAGCCTCTTTCAGTTTTACTCCTCAGATATAGTCATTCCTTGCTTATCGAAAAGGAGTGTTCCCACGTTGAAATTTCTTCTTTTTTCATTCCCTTCCTCATTTCATTATCTGCTGCATCAAATGTTGTCCCTCAGTTACTTGAATTTATTAATCGTGTTATTTTTATAACTGGATATTTCATGACATACTTTAACTGATCTCTGAAATGTTTCTGCGTTGCCACATAAATAAGTGAATTTGTGCAGCAACTTAAATTCCGCAGCATATATGCAACTTGTTCAAAGAGATCAAAAATATTGTCATCCAAGTAATTACCAACATGAAACAAATATAAAATATACATTAACCAAAGAAGTATGAAACTGGCAGATACAGCAAAGAGTAAAGTCACAGATTTCTTTCTGCTCTCTATCTCTGGGTCTCTATCTGTTTGTCTCTGACCCCTCAGTCCCTTACGCACCTTAACGGCCTCGAAGATGTGTCTGATGGTCAAAACGTTGAGAAAGAGAATAAAAATGAATGGGAGGAGTGGTGTTAAAAATATTTCAAAATATTTATAACTCATCCACTGAGCATCATTATAATAACTGTCGATGACATAACAGTACCATGGAACATTGTTGATGATCCATCCGGATTCAAATCGAAAATAGTTGGGAATGTTCTTTAAAGAAAAGAAAATACAGATTGTTGCTAGAACTCTCAATGCAGTTTTCTCTGTGCAATACTGAGATTTCATTTGATGAAAACAAATGGCGACAAATCGATCAAAAGAAAAAGCAACAGTGAACCAGACAGAACAATCAATTGCAAAGTCGATCAGGGTCTGGTTCACACTACAAACAGGAGTGATGTGCAAGAAAGACCATGGATAATAATAATAAGTAAATTCATTCAGTAAGATATCAAAAATAATGTACAGGAGATCAGACATTGCCATGGCTACCAGATAGCAAGTAGTGCATGTTGAAAGACCACACTTGCCTCGAGACAGGAAGACAAGCACCACTAGACTAACTGTAAGAGAAAAAAAAGACTTGAAGTTACTGATCAAATATTCTCTATGTCTGATGGGTTTTAGCACAAAGATGATTGACGTTCTGAGTCATATCATCTGAACCACCACAGTAACCCCTCTCAAATGAATCATTTGCACTTTTAAAAACAGTAAATGACTCCCAGAAATACAGTCATGTACTCATTATTTTTGGGGTGGGCAGCAGTTGATTGCTTCTGCTTTATAGGTTACTCTGACTGGCTGCAGTTTCCTATAAGACCACAACATCTAGCTAAAGACACCCAGGATCAGTAAAATAAAGAATGGGAGACACCTAATACAGATGTTGTTTGCAAAATTACTGCATTTGTTGTTGGAGTCTCCACAGCTCAGACTGCCTCCAAAATTGTATATCCATACTGTATGAACTACAGTACAGCCAACTGAATCCCTCCAGTGTTCAGAAATGGATGCCCTTCAGAATATGAATAAACAAATGATTGAGTCCCTCCCTTTTGCACAGAATTGAACATACCAACAATCTGAACCACAAAAGTATTCAGCTCTGAATCCATGTCCCAGATTGGATACCAACTGCAATCATAAGAATTTTAACATCTGGCACGGACTCCCTCCATGTGTTAAAGACGGTACACCACAGCCCTCACCAAGTAAAATCTGAATTCATGCTGAATGGGTCATTACACCTTTCTGGTTTAGAATCATGGGATCAAGCAAAACTTCCAGCCTGATGTCCAAGCTCACAGACCCGGGTTGCTCTCCTAGGCCCTCTCCTTGTGAGCAGAGATCCCCCTTCCAGATTCAGAGCACACGCTGGGGCGAGGAATCCCCATAGTTTAATCAGCACTCTCCACGGAGATCACTAGAATTGTACCACAGCTTATTCTAGGAGACCCAAACACTGTACCATTGTTTGGCATCAGAGACTGCTTCTGTGGATTCAGGCCAATGCCAACGATTAGGGGAGATAATGGCCTAATGGTCTTATCACACAACTATTAATTCAGAGATCTAGGTATTGTTCAGGGGAGCTGGGTTCGATATCTACCACGCCAGATAGTGAAATCTGAGTTCAATAAAAATCTGGACTTAACAATCCAATGGTGACAATTAAATTGTTGTCAATTGTCATGAAAAAGCCCATCTCCTTCACAAATATCTCTAGAGAAGATAATCTTTCATCCTTACGTTGGCTGGCCTACATGTGACTCCAAACCCACAACAATCTGGTGACTCTTACCTGCCCTCTGGGCAAGTAGAGATGGGCGGTAATTGCTGGATTAGACAGTGACATCAACACCTATTGAATGAATAGAAGTAAATGGAGCTCCCCATACACAATCAGCTCCCCAGTACGGATGACTGCTCCCTTTTTTAGATCACATCATGGTAATGAATATCCCACATCTAAGTTGATTGTTACAAATATGATACCCTCAAAATTGAACCACGTTTGAAGATAAGACATCCTTCACTTGATTCAGCATAGTTTTCTGAGTAAGTAACACCAACTCACAGACCAGTACCCAGCATAGACAACTGAGGCAAAAGGATCTATTTCCTGGCTTTGAGACCAGCAAGAGTTCGGAAATTCACTGGAATCAGCAAAATAAGACATGACATGGACTATCCTCTGAGATAACTGATGTCCTGAAATCAGCAAGACCTCAGCACCAAGCATCCACCTTTTCACTCCTGTTCTCTGCTGGACAGGAAACCCTCTTAGACATTAACCACCCCTTGGGTTCGCAATATCCTCTTGTAGAAATGGCAATAATGATTAATTTAAAATGTGCACATGGAATGTGAGCTTTGTTGGCTAGGCCAGTATTCATTGCCCAGCTCTTCTCATCTTTGTGATGGTGCTGGAGATTTGCCTTTTGTTCAACTGCAATCCTTGAGGAACAATGACATATATCCAAGTCAGAATGAAAACTGGCTTGGAAAGGAACTTACATGTGTTCATGTTTCTATGCATGTGCTGCCCTTGGTCATGGGTCATGTGTATGTGAGGTGGTGTCAAAAGAGAATTGGGGTGTTCCTGGCTTGCATCTTGTATTTGGTATTCATTGCTGGTCGTGGTTGTTGACGGTCATGCATTCAATTATGGTAATGTCATCGTATATCAATGGGAAATTGGTGGTTTCTCACCTTTTGGAGGTGGCTATTGCCTGGTACTTGTGGAATATGAATGTTACTTGTCAATTATCAACCTAAGCTAGATGGTATCTCACTGTATATGGACAAAGGTCTCTTCATTATCTCAGGAGTTGAAGATGTTGCTGAACATTGTCATTTCAGAAGGTTTTTCAGTGATTGCACAATGAAGGGAAGGGCATTGATGAGGCAGCTGCAGATTTTGGGGTTGAGGACACAACCCTGAAGAATTCCTCCAGAGATGTACAATGGCTGAGATGATTGACATCCAACAGCCATAACCATCTTCACCTGTAGACAGTATGATACCAAAGAGAGTTGTAATTTCATTGACGCCAGTTTGTTGAGGACTCCTCATCATGAATATGCTTTCATTATTTGTATGTTTAAAACCTGAAAATTAATTTTGTCATTAAAATATAACTGTAAAAACAGGCACACCCGATTAAGGAACAGATATTCTGTAAATGCACAGTCCTGAGTTTGTCACACTTTAGAGTGAACACGTGGTTGCGTTGGAAGGTCAGAGGCTGTGGAACAAAAAATGTGTAACTGTGACAGAGTTTGGACGACTGACAGAGTCAAAACGTTTGTCATTATCATTTGAAAAAAACAGAAATGTTCACAGTTCTGGAAATTGGATTTTTGAGCTCTATTAGTGACATAAAGTATGCAGATGGCAGGCAGAATCATGCTTGAAGTCAAATGTCTCATTGATGATTTTCTGTATTCAATGTACCACATTCTGTATTCTGTACTGTTAATTTTCGGTAATGCTCCCCAACTCAGTTATTAACCATAGTCATAACATTGCAAAGACTAAAATCGGTTATTCATTGAAGCAGACATTTTTATTCATATTAATATATTATTTTATTTTTAAAAGTTGCCTTAAAACTGACTGATGTACATTCCTCACCAAAACATCTTCCTCTCAAGAAGGACACATATCACAAAGCAAGGTGCAGCAATCAGTGGAAAATCAACTGTGGTTAGATTATGGATTACACATTCAAAAACTGTTAATTAAAATCTAGTCAGATACAATCATGGAATAGTGTCAACACTTCTAGCTCTGTATCCATCCACATTAATGTCTAGATAATGAATTAGAGCAGCCATGCCTTGCAGTCTGTCCCAACCTTGCTAGGAGATTAACCGGTCCCAAAAATCTAAAGTAAATATAACATGCTTATAGGACAATGGAGTCAATTGACACTGTTGCTCTGCTATTATCACTTTATGAAAAATATCATCTGTTTATCTGCAATGGGACATTACACTTTCAAAACTTAGTACCAAACATATACAGCCAACTGCAATCCATCCTATTTCCAAACTGCACTGACAGTTCCATCGGTGAACAGATCCAAAGTAATATATTGAAATATAGTATAAATGAAACATTGCATGGTTTCAATCAAGTTATGCTCATAGTTACAACTGTAAACGGATATTCCATTCCATTTAGTTCCCCATAAACTGTTAAATTCTACAGTCAGAGATACTCCTCCTTGCACAAGCCCAATGCGGTAAGTTGATCCTCTCCAGTTAGTAACTCCCACTCAGTGTAATTTTACTTTGAGATAAATTCCTAGTAACACTTGGACACTGGTGTTACTTGTTTCCCTTTGGCTCAGAACCCACACTCAGTAAAATTCTAACTGAAAAGTGCTCACTGCCGCTGAAATTAAGTGTTCCCTTTAGGTTATTGACCCACATGCAATGCGGATTTACAGTTAAGGATGTTCCCAAGAAAACATGCAGTTGAGGTCACAGTTATTCTCCCGTTCATGCTACACACTTACTACAATGCTGCATTTACACATACCCGCTGGATAGCAAGAATACTGGGTCAGAATTTCCTATTCAAGCAGTTACCCACACTCAGTGCAACTCCAAAACGACACATCCTCCCAGCAATATGAGGCCACAGCAATCAGAGGGTCCAGCTTGAGGATCGTGATCCTCAATCAGTACTATTCCACGATCAATAATACCTTCATTCAGTGATTCCTGGAGATTTGGATCAACAGTACACAACATTCCAGTCAATCACTGGATAATGCATAATGTGACAGATATTTTTTTCTCTCTCAGGTGAAGAATTACACCACAGTGTAACCCAATGATCTGTCCTCACAAATATCATGCCCTCACGCATCCACTGAAAACACACAGGATGGTTGATACCATCCGAGCTGATGCTCACTTATCACTCCATAAGGACCTGCTGAACCCACGCATTGCCCATGTTGTATCTGGGCTCCCATTTGGATCAAGCTGCCTGAGCAAGATCCACCAACAAAATCCTTTTACATCAAGGAATGGGAAACACCAGATTTCACTTAGAGGTTTGTTGTTACAAAACTCGTCTGACTGATAGCAGGCTTTGGACTACCACAGAGAGAGAATGATCTTGCTAAACATGTTCTAGACCAGCCAAACTTCATCAATGTGACCTCAGTGCAAAACCATTCTGCACAGTATAGAGAAATAGACAATGCTGCATATTACTGAGGAGTCTCCTAATTGACAAACTATTCGCTTTAAGCTCAGAAATTTAATGCATCATTTTCTGGCATTGGTATTTGCCTTGCTAAATGGAAATAAAGTAATTATCAGTCATAGGTGGAAATAAATATGATTTAAAGCAGAGATTTACACAACTTCAGTTGTTACAAGACTTACCAGGAACACCAACAACGACTAGGATGGTGTCGTATATTTTTTTGACCATTCGCAATTGAAGGGACATTTTATTGTTTGTGAAGCAACCTTTCCCTTCCTGCTGCTGGCATTCTCTCAGAATTGGAGATGACACATTTCCAGAGACATTATTTTATATTGTGTGTTATCTCCAGTGGGAAATCATGCTTACACTTTCAATTTTTAAAATTATTTTGACCAAACAGATTATGACAACAAGTTTACCTTAATATGTGATATCATTGAGATTTAAGTATGTATTTGAATACCCCAAAGACTGAATTAATCTGATGCTATTGGGGCTCTAATGTTGCAACTTGTCTTCAAACAGTAATATTTGCACAATTTCACATTGTATCAGTACCATCAATATCTTTTGATATTCTTTTCAGTGACGACCTTCATTTTGCTGAGGCTTTTCAATCAGTCCATAACTTGTTGTTCGCCTTGAGAGCTGTTCTACTGCACACTGTTGTATCACTGCTTTCTCTGTTAACTCACTTCTATAACCCATTTGGGAAATTTCATCTGTGATTGAGCACTCTAATACAGAACTTGAAGGTGATACTGACCACACCAACAGCTGCAACTGACAATAGGTAATATTTTTTCGAAACAAAGATGAAAAAAAACTAATTCAGAACCTTAACTAAAAAATCATAGAATGATAAAATCACACATGACAGAAGATGTCCTTCACTCCATGAGTTTGTACCTCCAATATTGGACAAATACTACAATAGTTCCACTCCAGCACTTGATCAATAGTCTTGAATGTTATGACACCTTAAAGTGCTCATCCAAGTATGTTTTAAAGCTTTTCAGGATTCCCACCTCAACTACTCTCCAAGGCAGTACAGTGCACCACTCCCATCATGTTCCCTCTAAACCTCCTGCCTTTTAGCTTAAAGTGATGCCGCCTTGTTATTGACCCTTCGACTGAGGGAAACAACTGCTTTCTATTTATGCTGTCCACACTCCCCACAGTCTTACATAATCCAATCTCTGCACTAAAGAAAGCAACACGAGCTTATCCAGCCTCTCTTTTCACAGTTCCACCCCAAGCAACATCCTGGTAAATCTCCTTTGCACTCCCTCCAATGCAATCGCATTCTTCCTATGGCGCAGTGACCAGAACTGTACACAGTACTCCAGCTGTGACCTAATCAAAGTCCTGTACAGCTCCAACAGGGCCTCACTGCCATCATAATCTATGCCTCGACTAGTAAAAATAAGTGCCCTGTATGCCTTCTTAACCACCTTATTAACCTGTCCTGGCAACTTCAGGGATCTGTGGATGTGCACCTCAAGATCCCTAGTGTCCTATCATCCATTTTTTAAATTCATTCATGAGATGTTGGCATCACTGACCAGGCCAGCATTTATTATGCATCCTAATTGCGTTTTAATGTTGACCAGATTGCTGTAGGTCTAGAGTGACATATAGGCCAAACCAGGTGAGGATGGCAGATTTCCGTCCTTAAATAGCATTAGTGATCCAGATGGGTTTTTCCAACAATTGACAATGGTTTTATGGTCATCATTAAACTCCTAATTCCAGATATTTGTTAACTTCAAATTCCACCAACTGTTGTGGCAGGATTCCGTGCCCAGAACGTTATCAGGATCCCAGGGTTCATAGTCTAATGATAATACCACTCAGCCATTACCTCCACATTGTTGAATGCTCCCCTGTCTTGTTACTTCAGATAAATTGCACCACCTCACACTTATCAGGGCTAGATACCATCTGCTACTGATTTGCCCATCTCAGTAATCCATCTATACCATTCTGTAACCTAAGACATTTTTCCTCATTATCAACCATCTGGTCAATCTTTGTGTCACCCTCAAACTTATCATTCCCTAAGTTACCCCCTTCCTCACCATCACCTGTACCCTCAGATGACACCCACCCTCCCCTCCCCCAGCCCCTGCCACACACACACACACATAAACACACACCACTTACATTTCACACACGTAAATTATTCTTCCTACTTTCTACTTAATACCTTCCCTTGTATGGGAAAACAATTCGTTCTGCTTATCCACAGTTCCTTCAAACGTCCCCACTGAGAAAATATACTAACCCACCTCAATCAGAAGCAAACTGGATGGTCTCACAATTCTTCAGGGTGAATTCAAGTTATGTAGTTACCAGCCCCCACTTAGTCTGTCTGCATTCCCGTTTTCTAGAAACAAATCAAGATTACGCTCAATGATAAATAACAAAACTTAAACCTGCATTTTCTAATTGGAACAGAAATATCGAGTTGGGTCCTAAATCAGCCAGGAAGCCAGCCAACAAACTGGCTCATACTCGGATACTTCCAAACTAAAATCATGGATCTGGGTCAAATCCAATCATGATGGATGCCAGAAATTCAATTTAATAAATACATGGAATCATAATTCTAGTGTTGACCATGAAACTATTGTCAATTATCGTAAAAGCCCACCTGGCTCACTAATGGCCTTGAGGGAAAGTAAACTGGTGTCCTTACTTGGTCTGGGCAACACGTGAATCCAGACCCACAGAAAATGGTGCATTTATTGGAGGTCAGCCAACTAACTCCAGGGCTTCCCTTCAGGAATTCCTCAAGATTATGTCCTAGGCCTAACTATCTTCAGGGACTATATAATTGACCTTCCCTCAATCGTAATGGGGTCCCATGGACAAAAATTCCAAATTTTCAGATGCCACACAAATTGACAACATACTGAACAGACTTCAGAAGGATGCAGACAGAAGACGTTTACAGTCGGTCTGAGGGTGAAAGTGCTCCACAGAGTTCCTGAAGCTTTCTCAGTAGAACAACTTCCGCGACAGAGAGAGAGAGTGCGAGAGAGAGCGAGAGCGAGACAGAGAGAGCACGAGGGAGACAGCACGTGCGAGAGAGAGAATCCTATGCATATTCTTTGCCGCTCCTCCCTCAGTGCTCCCTCAAAGTGGTTCTGAACATGAAAAAGGGATGTGTCAGCAGCGAGGCATGGTAAGGATGGAAATCATTGGGAATCAACAGTAAGTGCCCTTGCTCATGTTTGATCTGTTGCAATAAAACTTCATTGGGGCAGGAGTCAATGTTAAATATTCCCTTGGAAACTCGTTCCCAACTCTATTCCACAATGCTGCTCCTAGCCAGGCTGTTCCAGGACAACTACAACGCTGGTATTAATCTGACAATGTGGCAAATTTCCCAAGTATGTCCTAATGTATCAACAGCAGGAAAACCTCAACTTAGCCATTTGCCACCTTATCTGTCTACTCTCCATGATTACTGAAGTGATGGAAAGGACACTATTAAGCAACATTTGCAAAGCTATGACATGCTCAAATACGGTCAATATGGTTTCAGTCAGGACCAGTTGCCTCCTGACCTCATTAAAACTTTTGGTGCACACATGGAAAATAGAGATGAACTCCAGAGGTAAAGTGAGAGTGACTGCCCTTGACTGAGTGCAGCATCAAGGAGCCCTATCCTTCGCCCAACTATCTTCAATTACTTCATGAATTACCTTTGTTCTATCATGTTAGGAAGTAGGACACTCACTAATGATTGCAAAATGTACAGCACCATCTGTGACTCAATTCCTGAAGCAATCCATGTCCAAATGGTGCAAGGCCTGGACAATACCCAGGCTCGGGTAGAAAAATGGCAAATAACGTTCATGCCACAACTGTATCAGTTAATGAGCATCTCTAGCAAGAGAGAACCTAACTATTGATCCTTGAACTTCAAATACATTATCAATATTAATTTCCTTAAGACCAACATCCTGATAGTGACCATTGACCAGAAAGTGAAAAGCTGCAGCAATGCAAATACTGTGGTTCCGAAAGCAGTTCAGATGCTAGGAATCCTGTAGAAAGTAATTCACCTCCTGAACTCTAACATCCCCCCACCCCACCCTGCCCAAGGCAATTCGCCATCCACAAGACATAAGTTGGGAGTGTGATGGAACACTCCTCACTTGCCTGGGTAAGTACACCTGCAACAACACTCAAGAGGATTGACACTACCCAGAACAAAGCAGCCCATTTGATTGGCACCAAATCCACAAACATTCACTCCTTCTTCCACCAATGCTCACCATGTCATGTGAGATTTCCTGCACATTCTCACTTTGCTTTGGAGCTACATTCTGGGTAGCTTCTGTTGTTTTATTTGTCCGCCTCTGGTCCAATTAGACTCTTCGAGAAGGGAGGGTATTGTACACATATGGAGATTCAGAGTGATCGGTTTCCTCCCACAGTCCAAAGATGTGCAGGCTAGGTGGATTGGCCATGCCAAATTGCCCGCAGTGCTCAGGAATGTGTAGTTTAGGTGGGTTATAGGGGGATGGGTCTGGGTGGGATGCTTCAAGGGTGTGGACTTGTCGGGCCGAAGGGCCTGTTTCCACGCTGTAAGGATTCTATGATTCTATGATTTTGATATAGGGTGGATGTGTAATGGTAGCAGGGAATGGAATGGTAGCAGGGGCGCATTCAAGATGATGAAGCTGCACAGAGGAGGGCAATTAGACAGCAGCCACGGAGGGGGAGGTGCAAAACTGGACCACTGCAAATTAGGTAAATTAGACATCTGATCTGTGTTAGATTAAAATAAAGAGATTTATCAGCTAGGCATCTATCACCTTCGTAACACCTTCATTAAGGAGTTGGCCAGGGTGCAGAATTACAGAGTTTATGTGGCACACCAGATGTCATCAACATAGCCAAACTTGTGAGACATGGTCATTGGCAGGTCATTTGTACAAATGGTGAAAGTTGCACTGAGCCTTGCACTAGTCCATGGTCTAATCTGTTTCATGCACTTCCCTCTCGTTCAAGGACATCTCTACATTGTCTGTTGTGAGGAAATGTTTGAATAACTGTCAGATCCAGTTTAGAAGCTGACTGAACTGATTTAGGAGCCAGTCACTCTTTACTGGAGGTGTCAGTGTGGTCCACCAAGACTATATTTGAATCGGGCCTTTTCAATCATATTTTTGAGGCATATGGTAGTGCAAAGGTGGTGTGTTTACTCATTTACACATGAATCAGCTGCTTACTGCAATTATTGAACTGAGCAATAATAAGCTGGTTACTATAGTTACTAAATTGAGAAATAATTAAATGTGTACTCTGTTTATTGAAGTGAACAATAATGAAATAATCTTCAACCGAAAAAAAACAATTTGGTTTGGCTTGATATTAAGATTCAAAGAAATAAAGCAGGGTTAATTCTTTATTGTATAAAACTTAACACTGACATGCAGTCTATTCCTCACAGACTAATCCAGCAACAATCAAACAGAATCCTACTTTACAGACCATGTCCCCGACAACACCGTGATCATCTCAGGTCCTGTCATCTCAGGACATGCCCTGTCCCTCTAGCAGGACAGAGCCAGCAGAGGTAACAGCTCCGTGGTACACAGTCAAGACCGGGGCTGCCCTGGAAGTGCTCAACATTGATGCCGGACCCAATGAAGCCTCATGGCATCAGTTTAAACACGGGCAAGGAAACGTTCTGCTGGTTATCGATTATCATATCCCTTGAATTTCTCTATTTGAACACAAAATTCAAGGTGGAAAGGGCAGAGAATGCATTCTGTGTGGGAGGCTTCAGTATCTATCACCAAGAGAGACTCAGCTGACAGAGCTGGTGCAATCCAAAAGGACATAGCTGCTGGACTTGGGCTGCAGCAGCGGGGGAGGAACTGAGTAAATGGGAAAAAAAAATCATTGACCACATTGTCACCTTTATGCCTGCTGCACATTTTATAGACACTCCATCACACTGTGTAGCACTATCTCTGTGCTAAATGGGACATACTTCAAACAGATCTAGCAACTCACGATTAGCCATCCATGAGATACTGCAGGCCATTAGCAGCAGCAAAATTATACTTTGCATGAGTCACAGACAATCTGCCCAACCTATCTGATTAGACGATTTTAGTTATGGGGATAGGCTGAGGCTTTTTCTCCCTGGAACGTCAGAGACTGAGGGGCGACCTTATAGAGGTTCACAAAATCATGAGGGGCATAAATAGGGTGAATAGTCAAGGTCTTTTTCCTAGGGTAGGAGAATCCAAAACTAGACGGCATAGGTTTAAGGTAAGATGGGAAAGATTAAAAAAGGACCTGAGGGGCAACCTTTTCACACAGAAGGTAGTGAGTGTATGGAATGAGCTGCCAGAGGAATTGGTGGAAGCGGTACAATTATAACATTTAAAAGGCACCTGGATAGGTATATGAATAGAAGGGTTTAGAGGGATTTATGCCAACTGCTGGTAAATGGGACTAGGTCACACTGAGATATCTGGTTGGTGTGGACAAGTTGAACCGAAGAGTCTATTTTGTGCTGCACGATTCTATGACTCTATATCTCCCACTCTACCATTACCACCAAGCCATAGGTTCAACCCTGGTTCAATGAACAGTATGAAAGGGCATGCAAAGAGCAGTGCCGAATACCAGTATATGAGGTGTGACAATCTGGTGAAGCTACAAAACAAGACTACTTGTGTACACGACGAGTAATGGAGAGCTAAGCGATCACACAACCAACAAAACTCTGCCTTCTTCCCACTAATGCTGCCAGACCTGCTGTGTTTCACCAATAGTTTCTGTTTTTGTTTTAGATCTAAGCTCTGCATCCTTGCTACATTTCATCATAAAAGATGGTGGACAATTAAACAAACCACTAGATGAGGAGATTGTTCTCCAACAACTAAATACTCAGTTATGGGGGAGCCGACCACATCAATGCAAAAGATATATGCTGAAGTATTTGCAACAATCTTCAACCAAAAATACCGAGGAGGTGATCCATTTCAGCCTTCTCGTAAGAGTCCCACATTCACAGATACCAGTCAAGCCAATTCAATTCACTCCATGTGACATTACAGGCCAATTAAAGGCACTGGATGTTGCTAAGTTTGTGGGCCCTGACATCTGTCTCTAAAACTTGCCACATGCCTAGTACAGATGTTCCAGCACAGTAAGAATGTGGCATGTACTCAAAATGTGAAAAATTATCCAGGCATGTCCTGCACATAAAAATGAGGGCAAATCTGATATGGTCAATTAACGACTCATCTGTCCATTCTCTACCATGAAAATATGAAAGAAGGTGTCTTCAACAGTGTTATAAAGCAATACCTGGTCAGCAATAACCTGCTCACTAACGCCCAGTACAGGTTCTGCCACTTAGCCGATCGCAGCCTTGGTTCACTCTAGAGAAGAAGTGAGAGTAGCCAGCCTTAACATTAAGGTACCATTTGACCGAGTGTGACATTAGGAGCCCAAGTAAAACTACATTTGATGAGAATCCAGAGAAAACTCTCTGCTGGTGCAGTAATAACTAGCAAGAAGGAAGATGGTTGTCATCCCACATGTCAGCAATCTCAGCTACATGACATCTCTGCAAGAGTTCATCACATAATGTCCTGGGTGAAACCACCTTCAGCTGCTTCATCAATGAACTTCCTCCTACATAAATTCAGAAGTGGAAATGTTCACTGATAACTGATGTTCAGCACCATTCACAACTCCTCAGGTACTGAAACAGTCCAGATCCAAATGCAGCAAGCCCTGGACAACACCAGGCTTGATCTCTCAAGTAACAAAGAAACATCTGCACCGCACAAGTGCCAGTCAAGAGCAATCTCCCAGGAGTGAGAATCTCATCATCTCTCGACATTCAACGGCACTACCAACTCTCAGTTCCAACAATAACAACATCCTGTGGGTTACCATTGACAAGGAACTGAACTGGACTCACCATAAAAACAGTATAGTTCCAAAAGCAGATCAGGAACTAAGTATCCTGCAGCAAATAACTCCACTTCTGATTCTCAAAAGTCTGTTCACCATCTGTGTAATGGAACATCGGCTTGCCTGATTGAGTGCAGCTCCAATAACACTCAAGAAGCTTGACAGCACATAGGACAAAACTTGAATGGCATGCTTCGTCAGCAATATTCACTCCCTGCACCGCTGGTGCACAAGAGCAGTAGTGTGGACCATCTGCAAGATGCACTGCACAAATTTACCAAGGCTGTAAAGAAAGTACATTCCAACACATGACAGCTAACAAATAAAAGGGCAGGGGCAGCAGATGAGTGGGAATGTTATGACATGGAACCAGCGAACAAGCCTCGTTAAATGAAGAGTGCAGGAGTTTATTCACCAGATATATCTAAAAGTTAGGTGTCGACCTGGTGAAACTATATCACAGAAATATTTGCATACCAGAAAGCATAAAAACAACTGATAGACAGGGGAAAGTGATTCCACAATCTGTGAATCAGACAAAAGCTCTGCAATCCTGCCACCTTCCATCATGAACAGTGGTGGACAATTTAACAAATCATTGTTTTCACTTGAATGTTGACGCTGAAGGGCGACCTGATAGAAGTTACAAAATTATGACAGGCATAGATAGAACGGATAAACGGAGTCTTGTTCCCAGGGTAGAAATGTCCATTACGAGGAGATATAGATTCAAGGTTTTATGGACCAGATCAGACTTAAAAATGTGATAAAGAGATTTGACTTGATTTATCACTGTCACATGCACCAAGACACAGTGAAAAGTATTGTTCTGCGTGTTATCCAGTACAAATCATACCTTATAAAAATATATCAGGTTAATATACTGTTACAGCTACCCAAAAGGTGCAGAGAAAGATTAACTCTAATATATGACAGGTCCATTCATAAGTCTGATAACAGCAGAGAAGAAGCTGTTCTTGAATCTGTTAGAATGTGTTTTTAAACTTTTGTATTTCTATCCAATGGAAGAGGGTGGATGAGAGTATAGCTCTCCAATACTTTTCCAATACAAGATGCTCAAATAGTCAATCACCACAAGACAGAGAAGAGTTAAATAAATTTCACATGTCCATATGTAAAATTGCCAAATGCTGACTTCCTTTGTAACCTATGCTGGGTAACTGACTTATTCAAGGGTCAGCGCAATAGGCTAGAGAGACAAAACATCAGGTGGCATGTCCGAAAGGTGAAAGGCTCCTTTGTATTCCTAAGGGACATGTACTGAGTGTCCAAAGGAATCCCTCACTGGCTTTTGATGCTAAAAGTTTGAATTATGATGTTGTCTGCATAAGTTAGATATTATAGACAGAGGATTATCAAGTGGACAGTCACTATTTCAATAATATAAAACAAAGAACTGTGGATGTTGGAAATCTGAATCAAAAACATAAATTACTGGAGAATTCTCTACATTTTCTCTACAGATGCTGCCAGATCTGTGGAGTTAACGTTTTGAGTCCAGTGACCCTTCTTCAGAATTGGACTCGAAACATTAACTCTGCTTTCTCTCTTTCAGATGTGTCACAGGACTGATAATGGTAACTCTGTTTTCTCTCCACTGTTTGCCATAAGCAGCTCTGCCTGTCCTGTTTTGGAGCAAGACATTTTAATCTGCTGAATAACTTGTGCTTGGCAGCCCCTTTTCCAGACCTGAAAATTGATTTTGGAAATTTGCATGCAATTTAATTTCCTCTCATTTGCCCTAATGAAAAGGCATTGGCTTTTTTGACGTTCAACACAATGGCAGACCGTTTTCCCAAGATTTGAATGCACATGGTTTCTGTTTCATATGAGCCTGCCCAAAATGTTTCTTTTTAAACCCTAATCAAAGTAATAAATGAACAGATTTTGTATTTTAACAAAGGCTACATCATCAGCTGATCTTTAGTTTGGAAAACCTATCAGTATTCAATCTATTGGATTAGGATTCCAGAGTTCCCTGCACACTTGCCGCCTTGTGGCCCATGAACAGATCTGCCAGGCCGAGAACAGAATTGCAACATCAGGTGGATATACTGGCACTGAAGTGAAATCGATTAAAGTTTGCATCTAAATAATGACAGAATTAGTTATGAACTTTCATTGACAGCTCCTTTGGCAACTAGGGGGTTGGGAGGGTGGGCGATGGTTGCAGTGTGTGTGGGTGTCTGCTGTGAAATCTGCCCCTGTGTAGAATCTGTCTTGCAAAACAAAATCAACTTGATTAAAATGAACCTATGTGGAACTGAGAGTGAGATTCCTGCACAGACTGAGATTACAAGGAAGGACTCTTCTGCTCAACCTGTCCCCTCACCTGAGGCGCGTTGAGCCTCAGGTTAAACCAACATCAGTCATCTCTGTCACATGAGGCATTAGATAGATGGAGATGGAGCCAGACAAAAAGAACAATAGCTGGGCAGCCAAATGAACGGATAAGACTATGGAAATTTTGCCCTCCATACGGGTAGGTATAGTAACACTAAACTTGTTTCTCCATCACCGTTACAACACCACATGGACATTTGAGAGACAATGTTCTTCACAGAGTTGTGCTGCCTCACACTTATAGTTATTTATAGCATTTCTCTGATACTTTGAGGGTCCTACAGGAACATTAGAAATGACTTTGCTGCTCCAACATTATTGGTACCTTCCACGCTCACTGCTCTACGATCCAAATATGAACATACACAGGATCAGATTGTCAGTGGGCAGGCGCTTATCCTTCCCTACAGCTGCATCAGAGACTTTTTAAAGAAAGCTCACGGGATAAGGGTACTGGTGGCCAAAATTTATTGCCCATCCCAGACTGCAGTTAAACGTCAACCACATTGCTGGGGGTCTGGAGTCACATGCAGACAAGGCAAGGATGACATGTTTTGCCTCCATAAAGGACATTAGCAAACTAAATTGATGGACTTTTTTAACAATTGGCCATCATTCAATTCTTAACTCCAATTTTCCTTCAAGTTTCATTATCTGTCTTGATGGAATTTGAACCAAGGTCCCTCCAGAAAATTTCCTGGGTCTCTGGATTAACAGTCCCGTGATAATACCACGAGGCCATCACCTCCTCTGGTAAAAATAGAGCTTCCTGGATGACAGATACCTCTGTCCTGATTGTAGAAGCCACTATTGTTCCAATGAGTGCGGATATTATTCTGGCCATGCTACATTTTTCAGTTTTCATAAATGTTTGAGTACTGGTGGCTGGGAATGAATACCTGACCCATTTTGGATCAATACTGATGTACCATGAAGAACGAGTTGCAGTTCCTGTTGGCTAATGAATTAGAAGAGAATAAATCTTTGATTATGTATCAGTTGAATTAGCGTTGTCTGAAAAAACACACATTTATAGCTACTAACAGAAATATGTAATCAATCATGGGATGTGGTCCTCACTGGCTGGGCTGGCACTTGTAGATAATTTCTAGTTAATACTGAGAAGGTGATGGTGAGCTGCTTTCCTGATGGCTGTTGTCAATTTTGTGCCAATACCCAAACAATGCTGTCCTAGGCAAAGAGAATAACAAGGTGTAGAGCTGGATGAACACAGCAGGCCAAGCAGCATCAGCGGAGCAGGAAGGCTGACGTTTCAGGCTGAGACCCTTCTTCAGAAATGAGGGAGGGAAAGAGGGTTCTGAAGTAAATAGGGAGAGGGGAGAGGCGGATAGAAGATGGATAGAGGAGAAGATAGGTGGAGTGGAGACAGACAGGTCAAAGAGGCGGGGATGGAGCCAGTAAAGGTGAGTGTAGGTGGGGAGTAAGGGAGGAGATAGGTTAGAGCAGGGAGGACAGACAGGTCAAGGGTGCGGGATGAGGTTAGTAGGTAGGAGTTGGGGGTGGGGCTTGAGGTGGGAGAAGGGGATAGGTGGGAGGAAGGACAGGTTAGGGAGGCGGGACAAGCTGGGCTGGTTTTGGGACGTGGTAGGGGGAAGGGAGATTTTGAAGATTGTGAAGTCCACATTGATATCATTGGGCTGCAGGGTACCCAAGCAGAATATGATTTGCTGTTCCTGCAGCCTTCGGGTGGCATCACTGTGGCATTGCAGGAGGCCCAGGATGGACATGTCGTCTGAGGAATAGGAGGGGGAGTTGAAATGGTTCGCGACTGGGAGGTGCAGTTGTTTAGTGCGAACCGAGCGTAGGTGTTCTGCAAAGCGGTCCCCAAGCCTCCGCTTGGTTTCCCCGATGTAGAGTAGGCCACAACGGGAATAGTGGATACAGTATACCACATTAGCAGATGTGCAGGTGAACATCTGCTTGATGTGGAAAGTCTTCTTGAGGCCTGGGATGGCGGTGAGGGAGGAGGTGTAGGGGCAGGTGTAGCACTGCCTGCGGTTGCAGGGAAAAGTGCCGGGTGTGATGGGGCTGGAGGGGAGTGTGGAGCGGACAAGGGAGTCCCGGAGAGAGTGGTCCCTCCGGAAAGCAGATAAGGGTGGGGAGGGAAAAATGTCTTTGGTGGTGGGGTCGGATTGCAGATGGTGGAAGTGTTGGAGGATGATGCGTTGGATCCGGAGGTTGGTGAGGTGGTACGTGAGGACAAGGGGGATTCTGTTTTGGTTGTTATTGCTGGGAGGGGGTGTGAGGGATGAGTTGCGGGAAATGCGGGAGACACGGTCGAGGGCGTTCTCGACCACTGAAGTGGGGGCAAGTTGTGGTCCTTGAAAAACGAGAATATCCATATCCATATCCATATCGGAAACCGATATCCATTTCAAGCCCACCGACTCCCACAGCACCCTAGAAAACACCTCTACCCACCCACCTTCCTGCAAAAATGCCATACCCTATTCCCAATTCCTTCGGCTCTGCTGCATCTGCTCCCAGGATGAGGCATTCCACTCCCGTACATCTCAGATGTCCTCGTATTTCAAGCACCACAACTTCCACCCCTCAGTGGTCCAGAACACCCTCAACCGTGTCTCCCGTATTTCCCGCAACTCATCCCTCACACCCCCTCCCAGCAATAACAACCAAAACAGAATCCCCCTCGTCTCACATACCACCCCACCAACCTCCAGATCCAACGCATCATCCTCCGACACTTCCACCATCTGCAATCCGACCCCACCACCAAAGACATTTTTCCCTCCCCACCCTCATCTGCTTTCTGGAGGGACCACTCTCTCCGGACTCCCTTGTCCGCTCCACACTCCCCTCCAGCCCCATCACACCCGGCACTTTTCCCTGCAACCGCAGGAAGTGCTACACCTGCCCCTACACCTCCACTCTCACCGCCATCCCAGGCCCCAAGAAGACTTTCCACATCAAGCAGATGTTCACCTGCACATCTGCTAATGTGGTATACTGTATCCGCTGTTCCCGTCGTGGCCTACTCTACATCCCAGTCGCGAACCATTTCAACTCCCCCTCCCATTCCTCAGATGACATGTCCATCCTGGGCCTCCTGCAGTGCCACAACGATGCCACCCGAAGGTTGCAGGAACAGCACCTCATATTCCGCTTGGGAACCATGCTGCCCAATGATATCAATGTGGACTTCACAAGCTTCAAAATCTCCCCTCCCCATACTGCATCCCAAAACCAGCCCAGCTTGTCCCCGCCTCCCTAACCTGTCCTTCCTCCCACCTATCCCCTTCTCCCACCTCAAGCCCCACACTCATTTCCTACCTACTAATCTCATTCTGCACCCTTAACCTGTCCGTCCTCCGTGGACTGACCTATCTCCTCCCTTACTCCCCACCTACATTCACCTTTACTGGCTCCATCCCCGCCTCTTCGACCTGCCTGTCTCCTCTCCACCTATCTTCTCCTCTATCCATCTTCTATCCGCCTCCCCCTCTCTCCCTATTTATTTCAGAACCCTCTTCCCCTCCCTCATTTTTGGGTGGCAAACTCTGTCTGCCATTGAAGGCCAAGCAGCATCAGAGGAGCAGGAAGGCTGACGTTTTGGGCCGAGACCCTTCTTCAGAAAAAGGGTCTACGCCTGAAACGTCAGCCTTCCTGCTCCTCTGATGCTGCTTGGCCTGCTGTGTTCGTCCAGCTCTATGCCTTGTTATCTCAGATTCTCCAGCATCTGCAGTTCCTACTATCTCTGTCCCAGGCAAAACCTCCTTCTTCTTCATAACTATTTATTCAGCAACCCTTCTTGAGAACTGATAGTAGCCAGGAAATTGGGCTATGGGCTGAATAATTATCTTCCGAGTTGGTTGATCCTATCATGCTCTCAGCTATTGACCATCAAAGATGGCCTTTCAGTCTCCAGCTGCAGATCAGGAATTGGTCAATCTGTACAGTCCTTCCCAAAATATAAGGAGAGGGCCACACCTGTGTCAGGAAATCACCAATACAACCGCCAACTCAATTCAAAACAAATGTTCAGAAAAGCCTGAGAAGGAAATGGGGAGAATCTTTGTGGCCACAGGCAGTGATGCTGATTGCCTAAAACAGTGATGGAAGAAATTTACAATATCTTGTCATCTTTCATTTTTCAAAATTGCAAGTGGATATATATTTAAAACAGGAAATGTGCAGTACTGAAGGAAAGGAGCAGCAGTCGAATGAAATGGTTCTTTTAAAGAGCAAGAAGAAAGACAATGGGTCAAATGGCCTCTCACTATGTGGGAAGATTCAATGGAATGCTTCCAACAAAATCAATCATCCTCTGTTTCTCATTCCATAATATTAACAGAGGATCAAGTCCATGTTTAAGATATAGAACTGAACACGAAATCTGTTCAGGAGCACTTAGTTATTTTGCTTTTATTGTGACACACAACAGAAGATGGGATTATTTAGTGTGGATTGAAGAAGCATTTCCAATGACAGGATGTATTCTCAATGTTGTCTCTTCTTTATTCTGTTGATCAGCTGGTGGACTTTCTGCTACCAAACCCTGCCCTCTGCTTCCAGTTTCTGGACATCTTCAGCAATAGGCCTGGTTCTGATATTTACAAAACAGAATAGCAGTGGAGTTGTAGCTGTTTATCTGAAAACACTGCAGCTGTTTCTGTCGATTGTATTCACTGCTCACAATGTCATCTCCCTACATCATGGAGACCAAACACTCATTGAGAGACTGCTTTGTGGAACACCTCCTTTCTGATCACAAACATGATCCTGAGCTTCTAATGGCCTCCAGTCATTTTATTTCTCCACCGTATTCTCACACTGACATTTCTATCTTTGACATACTGCACTCTTCCAGTGAGGCTCAATGCAAACTTCAGAAACAGTCCCCCATCTTTCAATTAGACACTTTACAGTCTCAAAACTGGGTTCAGCAATTTCTGACTGTAAACTTTGTCTTCTTACGTTTCTTTTTTGTTTCTGTTTGATTTCCTTCAGTTAGCAGCATACCTGCTCCAGGCACATCTTTAGTTTCTACGTTTCTCTTCTCGCCCCACCACTATTCTCTTTGACCCAGGAAGACTCACTCTTCTGTCATTCAATCCCTCCTGTCTTCACCCCGATCACAGGCCTTCCTTTTGACCTTATCACACCCAGCTCTTGCTCAAAACTTGTCACATCTCCAATTTTTGCATGTTCTAATGAAAGATAACAGACTCAAAAACGTTAACTCTGTTTCACTCCACACAGTTGCTGCCTGATCAGGTGTTCTTTATTCCAACAGATTCTCATTTTATTTCAGCTCTTTCTGTAGGATTCAATTCAAGTGGGCAAGTCCATCAGGAAGTGGTCAGCACATAGCGTACTCAAGACCCTGCGGGAAAAGGAGAGGATGGATTCTGTTGGGTTGCTCCCTGAGCAGACTGTCAAATTATTTGGCAGAATGTCCTATCACCATAAGTTTCCAACAAGCAACAAGACATGGCTTGGCTAATACTGAGAAGGGCACTACCTGTGAGATCTTCTTATATGCCCAGGCTGTGCGCACCACCACATGCTGTTCTCTAAGTAGAGGCTATCACACATCTCCTTTTGGAATGTGACTTTGCAAAGGAAGTCTGCAGAACAATGCAGTGGTGTTGTTGAGATTCATTCCAAAATACACCGTGACGCAGGCCTCTGTACTGTATGGTCTGTTCCCCAGGACACACGCAGAGACAAACATCAACTGCACCTTGAGGACCATCTACTCAGTGACAGACGCTCTTTGGTCTGCCCGAAACCTGTTGGTCTTCCAGAACAAGGAGTTGACCCCGACCAAATTTTGCAGACTGGCACATTTCAAGGTCAGGAATACATGCTGGGGGAAGTACTAAAGCTTGGAGCAGCTGCTGCCAAGGCGCAGTAGGGAAAGACCACTATCTGAGGTCTTCCCACCGAAGGTAAATGGGGATCTGTTCTGTTATTGGGCCCTCCCGGTGTCTCAAGTATATGTAAATATTAGTGTTGTATGTATAAGAGAGGTCTTTTTTTTTGGATAGAGTCAAATTCCAATATTTTGTTTGTTTATTTGACATGCAACTGTACAGAACCAAACTGCATTCGTGACAGAATAAAGTAAATATTTGAAATAAAAAAGGTATGCTGTCTGCCCAATATCATGCATGTAATTATACTTTGTGTATAACAGTCATGACTATATATGTATCACCTGTCCGTCGTGGAAACACTTACAGTCCCCAGCAGATGGGGACCATTCTGTCACTGTGTGTGTGTGCGTGTGTGTAACGCTTACAGTCCCTAGTAGAGAGAGATCATGCTGCGTGTGAGGGAATGATATTCAGAGTCCAGCTGAGGGTGATTGCTGTTGCTGGTGCGCGTTCTGTAACTGACACCGCCCTGAGTGTAAGCCTCTTGAACATAATTTGTGTCAAGCAGCTATTTCCCAGCATTGACTATCAATGAACTATCGATGAAAAAGTGGAACAGACTTGTAACATCCCTTGGCATATTCTTAGGAATGAAGCACATCTGTTTAATAATTTTATGTTCAATTCCAACATATACTTTTGTCAATTTTTTTTAAAATTGTGCCTATTTGTATAATTGTTTTATGTTAAATTATAAATTCAGTCTGCTCGTTTATAGAGTGGATTTATCATCATTTGTATATATCACAAACTCATTAAGCTTGCTGACTTATTTGTTTTAGTTTCAATGAATTTGTGCAAATAATCTTGTGCTCAATCATGCAAGGACTTTGTGTTCATTCGTGTACCAAACTTGTGTTCATTTACACAAAAACCTTCTGTTCATTTGAGGAATAAACTTGTATCCATTCGTGAAAAAAAATGAACATTTGTTTCGTAGGCATGTGTTCTGACTGCTCCAGATTTGAAACTGCAGCTTTGTGTCTGTGTGCAAGCTGGGGTGGGAGAAGGACAGGGACAGATTTGGGCGAAACCACTGACCTGCTGCTTTCTCCCACATCCTCCTCTAATCCCCAAAGATGATTGTTAGTGTGTTACATAACTGGGGGAGGTGTGTTCCAAGTAGACTGAGCTGGGAGCTGACTGGATGAACTAGTATTTGGGAGAAGATGGTTTTTGTGTGGCAAACTCTGTCTTCCATTGAAGGCCAAGCATCATCAGAGGAGCAGGAAGGCTGACGTTTCGGGCGTAGACCCTTTTTCTGAAGAAGGGTTTAGGCCCGAAACGTCAGCCTTCCTGCTCCTCTGATGCTGCTTGGCCTGCTGTGTTCATCCAGCTCTACACCTTGTTATCTCTGTCTGCCATTATTCTCTTGCCATATGGACTGTCCTGTGCGTTTCTGTCAAACACCTTTGACCACAAGTCCATCAGCACATAGCATCTTTGAGGCCCTGCAGGAAAAGGCCAGGGTGGAACCTTTTGGGTTGTTCCCTAAGAATACTGTCCAAGTCATTTGGCAGAATGTCTCAACACTAGGACTTTCCAACAAGGACCAAAACCTCGCTGAGATCTTTCTTAGACATCTGGACCCTGTGCACCTCCACACGCTGCCCTTGAAGCAGCTGTGGGAGGGACCAGTGACTGTCACACAGCTCCTTCTAGAGCATGCCTTTGCAAAGGAAATCTGTAAGAAGATGCAGTGGTTTTTGTTGAGCCTTATCCTGAGCAGCTCAGTGACGCAGGCTATACCGTCTGTTACCCACGATGCACACTGCGACAAACATCGGCTGCGCCTAGAGGACCATCAACTCAGTGAAAGATACTCTTTCTGGCCTGCCCAAAACTTGTTGGTCTTCCAGAGCAAGAAGTTTTCCTGGACCAAGTGTTGCAGACTGACCCAGGTCCAGGATTACGTGCTGAGGGATGTACTAAAGCACCGAGTTGCATTGGGGAAAGACCTACTGCCTGAGATCTTTCTGCCGAAGTTAAATGGGGGTCCTTTCAGTTATCGGACCCTTTGGATACCTCAAATATATGTAAATATAATCTTACACAAGTAAAAGAGGCCCTCAGTTTGTTTACTGTATAGAGTCCAACTGCAATGTTTGTTTTATTTTCTTCACATGCTATTGTACAGAACTGAAAAACTTTAGTGACTATGGATGCATATATATATTATGAATAAAGTATATTTTTGAAATTTAAAAAACTCCCCAAGTTACAGCACCCCAAAACTGCTCACAATATTCCGTATGCTTTATACAGCCTGAGCAGTACATCCCTGCTCTTGTATTCTGACCCTCTCAAACAAACACAAACATTGCATTTGCCTTCCTAACTGCCAACTGAACCTTTTTTTTTCAACCTGAAGAGTTAGGGCAGAACAGAGGCTGAGGGGTTAGCACTGCTGCCTCACAGCACCGGGGACCCAGGTTCAATTCCACCCTCGAGTGACTGTCTGTGTGGAGTTTGCACCTTCTCCCTGTGTCTCTGTGGGTGGGTTTCCTCCCACAGTCCAAAGACCTGCAGGTTAGGGTGGGTTGGCTATGCTAAACTGTCCCATAGTGCCCAGGGATGTGCAGGTTAGGGTGGATTGGCCGTG
>JAHRHZ010000237.1:6289-92296 GCA_024137785.1 Ginglymostoma cirratum | reverse complement strand
TCCCATAGTGCCCAGGGATGTGCAGGTTAGGGTGGATTGGCCGTGCTGTAGTGTCCAAAGGTGTGCAGTTTAAGTGGTTGAGTCTGGGTGGGATGCTCCAAGGGACAGTGTGGACTCGTTGAGCCGAAGGGCCTGTTTCCACTCTGTAGGGATTTTATGGAGGAAAAAAAAAATCATGAACACGAGACTAACAGGTCCCTTTGTGCTTCAGATGAAATTTTTCCCCGTTTAGAAAACAGTCCGCCCCCCTCACCTTCTAATCCCAGCGCAAAACCTCACACACTTTCCCACATTATATTCCACCTGCCAACTGAACCTGAAAAGAATCCTGAATGAGGACTTTCCTCGCTGAGTACCTGTTCTTCATGGTTCAGGTCTGGCAGCATCTGCCCAGAGAGAGATAAAGCAGAGACAACGTTCGGAGTCCGGGGGGAAGCGGCCGTCCTTGGGTAGAGCGCGCTTTGGGACTTGCATGAACCGACAACACAATTTCTTCATCGCTTTCACCTCTCTGTCTGAGTGAGTATTTTTCATTCTGATACATATTATTGTGTTTGGCGACACCCGGAATTTGTGTTTTTGTTTTCTCTCCTGAAAGGGTTGTTTTCTATTTAAGAGAGTTTTTCTTCTGAAGCAGCTGCTAACGGTCACTTGTGGCACGAGGCGGCCGTTAACCGCCATCTCGCGCGCGGGTGGGGGGGAAGGGTGGGGCCTGAAGCTAAAATGGCGGCGGTCCCACCCGGAAAGGGGGGGAGCGGGTTGTGTCGGTAAAGTCCCGTTCCCGAAGGTTATGGTGGCGGGACATTGTCGGGTGGAGGGGGAGAGGAGAGAGATTCCGCTTGGGACCGGCCTCCCCCTTCCCTCCCAGTGAGCCATCCTGCCGTTAGGTGGGCCGGTCGACCGTAAGCGGTCCCCACCTCCCGTCCCCTCTCTCACTCAGCCTGAGGGTTTTTATTTTATATTTAAACTGGACAGTGTTGCGGCCATGGTTGGCGGCTGCTGGTGGTGGTGAAGGAGGAGTGATGGCTGACCACCGCGATGACGAGGACGGCGCCGTTTTACTTCCCCGCCGGGACGTGCTCCAGACGCAGGAGGATCCCCGGTGGCTGAGGAAAGAAAGAGAGCTTGGACACACGAGGAATGGTAGGGCTTGGGATTCTCTTCCTGGAATGGCGGTCTGTACTACTGTTAAATGTCTATCTCCGATTTAAAATGTTTTTTTTATTAATCAAGGAGTGGGGGCATGTGTACAAGGCACGCAAATGGAGTGAGGTCATAGATCAGCCGCGATCTTATTGAGGGGCTGAATGGCCGCCTCTTGTTCCAGTGAAAATTGTTTACCAGACCCCTTAAGTAAAATCTAATGGTGATGAATTAATAAGGATGGATAGTCTGTACCAACGCAGGGCTCACTCTGCTGAAACCGCTCTAATGGTATTGTGCATCTCTCACAGTTACTGCTGATTGAGTCTGGTATATGGCACTGTGTTCACATGTTGAGAAGCTCATGGTAGCAGCTCCCTGCCTCCCCCCACCCATGGTATTTTTGTAAAACTTGACCAGGGCACTGGAGACAGATTACGGCCCGGGAGCAGCCATTTGGTGTTTCGTGTTTGTGGCGGTAAAACCAAATGAACGCCTTGCCAAAGTGACCTTTGGACCAGGTGAGATCTTCAATCTAAAGCTCTCCCAACTGAATATTTGCAGACAAGCATATGCAGCACCATTCCTATCATCCATTTGATCTCTATCATAAATTCTCCCTCTGTCGATCAATTTTGTTCCTTCAGAGAAGCTCTGTCAAACTGATCAGACACAATCTTCACTTGGAAATCCACACTGGCTTTCCTTGATTATACAGTCACTCGAAATGATCATTTGTGTTGGCTCTTAGAGTCTCATCCAGTTATTTTCCCACCAAGAAAAATGCGATAGCAGCCTGTCCCCATTGTTATTATTTCTCCCTCACACTGTCCAACACAAGGGGAATAATTATTTTCTGTGGTCTCTGTCTCTCTGATCTGGGAACTTCGGTGTTCTGCAGGTTATTGACCAGAACTGGCCTCAAGCAGGAACTGCAACCAACCCACAGAAATGTGGGTTAATGAAGCAGCACATGTGAGCAAACAGATTCTGTTTGTACTCTCCATGCTCAGATTGGTGCACTTTTAGGTTGAAAAATAAAACAACCAATTCTATTTAATAATAAGGAAGAGTATTTGGACCTTTGTGAACTGGTCAAGTGACATTTTGAGATTGGACAGCATTTCACAAAAAAAAGTGAGTTTGAACGGTGCAAAATACAGTCGGTTCTGCTATAACGCAATAGTTGCGTTCCCTCACAACATCCCATGATAGAAAATCGAGCTATAGAAATAACGGGGCCCAACGGAAAAGTGGGGTTAGGGGCAGACCACCAAAGAAAACACTCAAAAGCCTAACACAAAGGATAGCACAATTTCAAGAAATGTTTAATTCCTATCTAATAATGAAATAAAAGTAAGTTACACTTTACCTTGCAAAAATGTCAAGATGACTTGATGAGGGAGGAGGTTATACTGTACCTCTCACAGAAAGCACTTCATGACAGAGCCTGTGAAATGACCACATGATGCCAGCACGGACTCAGCACTAACACTACATGTGTTCACGACAAACCCAGTGAATTGATGACTCCTCCGCACACCAATGGTATCACGTTATAGCCAACACAAGGTTGCACTTTAGAAATATTGTTCCCTTATTCGTCAATTGCATTACAGCCAATTTGCATTGATGGAATATGCATTATAGCAGAGCCAACTATACAGAAAGCATTATGTAAAAATGGAAAACTCGGGAGCTTTGAGTGTTTAGAGGCTCAGGTTTATCTGAACCTTTCATAGACCTGAGACGTACGTCCACTGTCGCCATCTCTACAGAAGCTGCCAGACCTGCTGACTGTTTGCAGCAGCTTCTGTGATTATTGGAGATTCCCAGTGTGATCAGTATCAGACTTTTTGAGTATTAATGGAATCCCAATTGAGGAATTGATGTTAAAATACGAAATGGGAACTAACAGAGGGGAAAATTTTACGAATGCAGATAAATTACTTTCCCGGTTCCGCACTGGAATTCTCAGGTAACAATCATGATGAAAAATAAGGAACAATTTGAATGAGACGTCACGGTGTGGAGCAGGAGGAGCACAGCAGGCCAGGCAGCATCAGAGGAGCAGGAAAGTTGATATTTCGGGTGAGGAGCCTTTCTTCAGAAATGGGGAGGGTGAAGGGAGCTCGGAAGTAAATAGAGAGAGGAGGTCTAGGGCTGGGGAAGTAGGTGGGATGGTGATTAGGTGAGTGCAGGTAGGGAGTGGTGGGAATTAGTCGTTTGGATGGGTAGGGCATATAGGTGGGAGAGAAGTTGGACATTGTGTCAGGTCATGGAGGTGCGGATGAGAAGGAGGGTCGGACATGGGATGAGACCAATAACCAGTTTTAAAATCTCCCCAGTCCCGTCTGTAGAGACTGTTACCTCAGAGACGCCCTGGTCCTATCATCCACTCACCCTAACTCCTCTTCACTGCCCCACGGTAGTTTCCCATGCAATCGCACAAGGTGTAACACTTGTCCATTCACCATCTCCCTTCTCACCGTCCAAGGCTCTGCTCACTTCCAGGTGAATCAATCAAGTCCACAACATTCGCTGCTCACAGTGTGGTTTCGATTACGCCGGTGAGACTGAAAGCAGACTGGGGCAACACTTTATGGAACACCTCTGCAGAGTAAAGTGATCTGCCACTGCTTTGTCCGTAGGAAGTATCCCAACCTTCCAGTTGCTTGTCCTCTCTGTAAATCTTCTTGGCTCCCATGTTAAAATTTCCAGCCTTGGCCTCCTGCCATCTAATTCACTAATGTCCTTTAGGGAAGGAAACCACCGTCCTTACCTGGTCTGGCCTACACATGACTCCAGACCCACAGCCATGTGGTTGACTCTTCTGGGCAATAAATGCTGGCTTAGCAACTGACACCCACATCCTGTGAATGAATAAAAGAAACCCTCTGCCCCCAAATGTATTGCCATCTTCCAGCAAACCTAATGCAAACTGGTGGGAAAACAGCTTAATTTTTAACAAGGTTTCTCAAACTCAATGTCTAATTCCATGACTTCAGAGAATGATGTCCAGCTTCCATTCTTCCCGCATCTCCCAACCTCCCCTCTTGTCAAATTCACTTTATCCTTTTCACAGCTTTGGTTGTGCCCATTTTGCATCTCCATCATCTTTTTGCTCCACCATCCCTCCCCTTTGTCTTTTGCTGCGGGAGCCCTCACAATATGTTCCCCTTGTTCCCCTTCTTCCATCCCTCTGTCAACAGCTTTTAATTTTTTTTTAAAACCTGTATGCCAGTTCCTTTTGGTTCCCGGGTAAAGTCATATGAGACTCAAAACATTAACCTTGTCTCTCTCTCTCTTTCCACAGATGCCACCAGACTTGCTGAATTTCTCCTTCGTTTTCCCTTCCTGTTTTAGATCTCTAGCGTCAACAGTGTTTTGCTTTTAGATCTGGATTTACAACTCAGAGAGAGAAAATGCCCCAAATCAAACATCATCAATGTCTTCATTATTTGACCATTTCTGCATTCCTGTTCCATTTGATACCATGATGTATCTTTCGATGTTGTCATTTGCTGTGATGGCACAGTGACTCTGTGGTTAGCACTGCTGCCTCAACACCAAGGACCTCAGTTCAATTCCAGCCTCAGGTGACTGTCTGTGTGGAGTTTGCACATTCTCCCTGTGTTTGCGTGGGTTTCCTCCCACAGTCCAAGGATGTGCAAGCTAGGTAGAGTAGCCATGGAAAGTTTGTTTTTTTTTTTTTTATTCGTTCGTTCGTTCGTTCGTGCGTTCATTCATCCATGCATCCATGCATTCATTCATGCATTCATGCATGCATTCACTCATTCATGCATGCATTCACTCGCTCAATCACTCAAGGTGTTGCCGGCTGGACCAGCATTTATTGCCTGTCCCCAGATGCGAGAGGGCAAGTAGGAGTCAACTGCAGTGCTGTGGGTCTGGAGTCACATGTAGGCCAGACCAGGTAGGGATGGCAGATCCCCTTCCCTAAAGGATGTTAGTGAACTAGATGGGTTTTTCCTGACAATCAACAGTGGTTTCATAGTCATCTTTAGATTCTTAATTCCAGATTCTTATGGAATTCAAATTCCACCATCTGCCACAGCGGGATTTGAACCCAGGCCCCCAGAACATTTCCTGGATCTCTGGATTAATAGTCTAGTGATAATAACACTAGGCCTTGCCTCTCCAAGTACAGGGATTGGGTGGGACACTTCAGAGAGTTGGTGCAGACTCGATGGGCCGAATGACCGCTATCTGCATTCCAGGGACTTTGATTTGAAGATGTGACTGCAAAGAAACAACTGAAGGTTGAATGACAATATGCATGAAATGAAATAAATGTGAGGCCATAAGTCAGATCCTTTGGAGCACCACAGCAGCTTGGTCTGGAAGTAACAGTGGTGAGAGAGCATGGGACCTGGAAATCCTCTTGCCAATGACTGTTGCAGAAGCTCCTTAAAATCCAAATTGTGCCCCAAATACAATGGTCCCTTTCTCCTCCTCAGCTGCTCACACTCCAGGATATTTGAAACTGACCTGACCACACCCCGCAAGGGATGTAAATACTGAAACCATGAAACAGATTATGTTTTGTCTTTCAGTTTTATTTCCTGATTCCTGCCTCCCCCATGAGAAAATTGCGCCAGCTACTTGCTGTCCTAGATACTTTCGGATTAACCTGTTATGATACCAGAGCCAGTGAGATTTAAACCTGGGCCTCCTGGCTCAGAGGTAGGGATGCTGTCACTGTACTATAAAGGATGTCAGTGAGGGAAGATGACAGATCTAGTCGGTGAGGTTTGGATCTGTGTGGAGAGATTTCCCAGTCCATTGCCTGAACCACTCAGGACACGAACATAAGACTCCTTTCTGTTCTGATACTGTTCTCTTCCTGTAGAGTGTGCAGGTATGCAATGGCACTCTTCACCGAGTGGTTATCCCTCCAGACATTCTGCCAGCTCAACCCAGCTTCTCTCCCGGGTGGTCACTGCCACCACCTCGCGACTGAGAGCACCAAGACCGGCTGTGCCGCAGTCTGCTGACACCCGCACTCTGTAAGAAGTGGCACCGCACAAATTGGCCAGAGTGCACATGCAGGTCAAACCCTCTGTCCTTTGCTCTCTCCACTCATCTTCCTGGCCCTGGCTTTCCAGATACTCCACCACATAACAGCCAATATCGACACCAGCACCAACCAGAGCAGGGGTAACCCAGCTGATGGTCACTGACGTGTTCTGGACACTGGAGACTGTAACCTGGGTGGGCGGAGAGGCAGGAAGTGTGAGGATGCCAGTGGTGGGATCACTGAGCAATCCTACACATGGCGTATACACAGGGAAGTACTTGAATGAGTATTCCTTGTGTGGCTGTAATCCAGCTACTGTAAATGTCTCAGCGCCACCCTCTGCATCCGCCCAGTACCAGTCGTGGTCTTCGACAGGCCGATAGCCAACCTTGAACAAGAGAACTGGGCCAATGTTGTCAGCTGGGGCTTTGAGGTGCAGTGTTACACTGGAATCGGTTACACATCTGATCGACAGGGTGTCTGGTTTTTGGAGTGTCAGTTGATTATTCACCAATATTCCTTGGACATACAGGAAAAGCGACGCTCCGGCGCACGTTTTGTCTTCGACTGAAGCTATTGAGATCTTGCTGCTCTCTCTGCCCTTGGTTCCATGACTGTATTTATTTGACTCCACAATCTGGAGGAACAGTTGTGCCCATTTTCTCATTTTTGTTAGCACAGGTGCCACATCGAACCACCCTTCCCCAAAAGGGCCAGCCTCATCCGCCAATGTGCCATTTGGTTCAGCCAAATTCCATTTGGTCTGGAGACATTTGGACAGCTCCTGTAAATAATTGTCCTTAGTTCCCAGTGAGGTGAATGTGAAGCAGACGATGTGCTCAGTCATTGGATCCGCCAGGGCTCTGACGAACTGGCTGTTGCTCAGAATGTCCACTCCTTCCAACATGGCCAGGTATCCATCCACTGTGGTCCCCTCCTTCTCCCTCTTTTGGAGCCACGAGTCTAGCCAGCAGTAACGAAATGGAGATCGTTCAGTGCCTTCCAACATTTCCACCAGGATCCTTTCATCCTGTCCCTTTCCGCGGATAGATAGCAGTGTTTGCGCCAGCCGTTTCTGGAGGATGGTCTGGAATTCCAGGACCATTCTCCTGAAGGTTTGAACCTTGTCCTTGATCTCTGAGAAGGCCCTTGCAGCCGGGCTCTTGATCAGATCGTTGCACCTCATCTCGATGTCATGGAATTGATCAATTACCCACTGGCACTGATTAACCAGACCGCCGCTGACCTCCCGGGCAAGCTGAGCGGCTTTCAAGTCCAGCATCTTCAGAGGGTGCAACCAGACTCTCAAAGGCACTGCATTCTCTCTGTGATCACCCAGCAGCTTAGGCAGCGTTGAGTAAACTTCAACAGCCTCCTGGTAGTTCACTGGGTTCCTGTCAAGGAAGATGTCTCCATAAAAGGTGCAGCAGAATTTCTCCACACGTTTCTTGTCATCGTCTGACATGTCAACTGAGCCCTTTCCCTTAATTTGGAATGTGGGGATCTTTCTGACCATTACCTGCAAATTTCCCTGAATGTCGTGTTCATTGTCAGTGGAGGAATGATCCTGGTCAAACACAAAGAAGGCCTGAGCTCCGTACAACACACCTGTGACAACATGAGTGGCTGACCCCTGCTCGAAGACGGAAGGATAGGTGATGTGCTCAGGTCCCAGTTGGCTCATAGTAAGCTCCTCAAACCGGGTGGTAGCTCGGTAGTGGAGGGTAACCCGGGATTGTTGCCTTGAGGTTTTCTTGTTGTTCAGATACTTGGCTGAGCCACTCACCTCAACCAACCCCCCAAGAAAGCTCGCCTTCAGGGAGGCTTCTACATCAAAAGAGGATGCCCCATCGGAGCTAATGATATTGTACTCGGCGCTGGGTTTCAACTGCACATCAAGGTTCGTTTTGAGGGCATTCAAATCCCATAAAGTGACACCTACCAAAACAGAATGAAAAATTTGTATTGTGAACCAGTCCTGAAGAAGTTGTGTTGTTAGATGCACAGGTTTACGTGAAGATTGGCTAGCTCAGTTGGCCGAATGGCTGATTTCCAGTGCAGTGCAATGCCAACAGCACTGGTTCAATTCCTGCACTGGCTGAGGTTACCATGAAGGACTCTCCTCCTTCACCCCTCCCCTGAGGTGTGCTGACTCTCAGTTTAAACCACCACTAGTCGTGTCTCTCTATGATCTGGTAGGACAACTATAATACTGGGAGCACCTTCAATATGATGAAAGACAGAAATGTAATTTGATCCCATATCAAACATGAGTTTACTGAGTAAGGGATGAATGCTCCTCTGAGCTGCACTGATGGAAGGACAATACTGAAGGATTGCTGCATTGTCAAAAGGGCATTGCAGAAACATTCACATTGATCCACTTCACATCGAGTGCACAGTTAGTGGCGGCACGGTGGCTCAGTGGTTAGCACTGCTGCCGCACAGCGCCAGGGACCCGGGTTTGATTCCAGCCACGGGCGCCTGTCTGTGTGGAGTTCACATGTTCTCCCCGTGTCTGCGTGGGTTTCCTCCGGGTGCTCTGGTTTCCTCCCACAGTCCAAAGATGTGCAGGTTGGGTGGATTGACCATGCTAAATTGCCCGTAGTGTTCAGGGAGGTGTAGGTTAGGTGGGTTGTTGGGGGCGTGGGACTGGGTGGGATGCTCTGAGGTTCGGTGTGGACTTGTTGGGCCGAAGGGCCTGTTTCCACACTGTAGATATTCGATTCTATTCTATTCTATTGTGGAAGCGTTAGACTGATGGAGGATAAGTATCGGAGTTCTGCCCTGACTGATACTGTTTTTATAGTTAATGATATTTTTATAATGCAGATAACAACCATATTACAATTTTGAAGGTTTTTTTGTGATCAATGGTGGATGAAACTGGGATAACATGTTTCTTTTTCCCCTGGATGATGTTAGGACCTTATCCAGGATTAATTCGATCTTTGCATACATTGTGAAGTTATTTTCCATATCCCCAATGATATGGAAGTTATATTGCCCATGAGATTGGAGTGTTTACAGAGTGCTTACAGGGTTTATATTTTGGAAGAGTTTGGGGTTTATATCCTGAGTGTTTGATGCATTACATATTGAATCAAATTGGCGAATGTATCTTGGATGTTTCCAGAGTTTTAATATTGGATAAGATGAGAGTTTGTAACCTGGGTGTTTTCAGGGTTTATATGCTGTCCATGAGATTGGAATTTATATTGTGGTGTTTTTAGGGTTTATACATTAGCCGATATTGTGCGTGATACCCTATGTAATGATCTGGTCATGGTTGGATGATATTGTGGTTGTATGTCATATTTTCTGAGTGTTTTGTGTAATATTTTGGGAAAGTATCCAGAATGATATTGGACACTGTCATGTCATTTATGATTTCAAAATCTTCCTTTGGTACCTATGGTTTTTGTACCAGATCAAATTCAGTTTCTGTCTCTCATCGTGTCAATGGTGCTCCTGTGATTACAGATTAAAATCCTCGACATAATCCAACTATGCGCTGAATGAATAATCTGAAATACATCTCGAACAATGTAGCCTCTTGATTATTTTCAGCCCTGTCACTATTTAAGTCATGGCCTGTCATGGATCACTTTGGGATTGACTCCTCAAGAATTATTTCAGTTTACAAGCTTAATGAGAAATCAATTCCATAACGGGGTGTAATTTTAAAAACCTGACATGAGAATTTTTCTAGTACTTAAAAACAGCTGCTTTCCATTTTTTCTACATTGTGTTCTGCCTGGTGTACAAACTGACTTGCAAACGGACTCTGAAAGGAAGCTACCTATATCTATTTTATATCCATAGAACCCCTACAGTGTGGAAACAGGCCCTTCAGTCCTTTTATGTTCTGGATCACATTAGGGTGAGACTTGGATGCTACTGAAGTTACATTCTAGGCTACAACTGCAGTTATATTTTAGCCTAGAGATTAGTAACCTGATCAATATTGGTGGTTTGGCCCAGATGCTGCTCAAATTGCGTTCTGGTGAAACTGGAGTCCAACATATGCTGAATTGCAAGAGTGGCTACAAGAGCAGGTCAGAGGCTGGAAATACCGCAGCATGTTACTCACCTCCTGGCTCCCCAAAGCCTGTTCGCCATCTACAAGGCATAAGTCAGGAGTGTGATGGAATACTCCCCACTTGATGGGTGCAGCTGTAACACCAGTTGCAGTTATGTACTGCCTGAAATTGAAAACTTTACTAATCTTGTTGGGATTGTACCTTTTGAGATTCCTATCCAGTTTGGAACTTGGTTTATAATCTGGGTTATGTGATGGGTAAGATATTGAAGGATGTTTGATGTTTACTCTGAGTGATGCTCGATTTGTACTCCGAATGACACTCGAGTTATGACAACAAAACGCAAGTGCAAAAGTCGCCTATTCAGCACATCAGGTCTGCTCCATTCAATGAGATCATGGCTGATGTGACCTTTCTATAGTGTTGGATTTATACCTGTTTAATATTGGCAGTATATCCCTGGACAATAGTGGGATGTTGCTGTAAATGAGTCTGGAGTCATATTATTGATTACACTGGTATTATATCCTGGTTGAAATTGCTGTTGAATACTGAATGATATAGAGGTATATTCTCTTTGATGTTGTGATTAAATTATAGGACGATTTGTTATATTTCATCTTCAGTGTTATCATGTCTTCTCACAGGTAGACACTTAAGTGATTTCCTGGGTAAATTGGCATTCTGTCTTGGACATTATTGATGTGAAACCTTAGATGATGTGTTTAGATCCTGAATGGTATTAAGAGCATTTCTTCAGGAGGATATTGATTTTTGTACTTTTTAGGATATTGAGGTTATCTGTGCGACATTAACTTTACATTTGGAAGTTATTGGTGTCTTTCATTGGAACATATTGCTGCAGTCCTTCAGGGCTGTATTGTGGTGTGAGTCTCTGTGATATTCTATAAGACCATAAGACATAGGAGTGGAAGTAAGGCCATTCGGCCCATCGAGTCCACTCCGCCATTTAATAATGGCTGATGGGCATTTCAACTCCACTTACCCGCACTCTCCCCGTAGTCCTTGATTCCTTGCGAGATCAAGAATTTATCAATCTCTGCCTTGAAGACATTCAACATCCCGGCCTCCACTGCGCTCTGTGGCAATGAATTCCACAGGCCCACCACTCTCTGGCTGAAGAAATGTCTCCTCATTTCAGTTCTAAATTGACCCCCTCTAATTCTAAGGCAGTGCCCACGGGTCCTAGTATCCCCACCTAACGGAAACAACTTCCCATCGTCCACCCTTTCTAAGCCATGCATTATCTTGTAAGTTTCTATTAGATCTCCCCTCAACCTTCTAAACTCTAATGAATACAATCCCAGGATCCTCAGCCGTTCATCGTATGTTAGGCCTACGATTCCAGGGATCATCCGTGTGAATCTCCGCTGGATACGCTCCAGTGCCAGTATGTCCTTCTTGAGGTGTGGGGCCCAAAATTGGACACAGTATTCTAAATGGGGCCTAACTAGAACTTTATAAAGTCTCAGAAGCACATCGCTGCTTTTATATTCCAACCCTCTTGAGATAAATGACAACATTCCGTTCGCTTTCTTAATCACGGACTCAACCTGCAAGTTAACCTTTAGAGAATCCTGTACTAGCACTCCCAGATCCCTTTGTACTTCGGATGTAATTCTACATATGTAATATGTTTACATATGTAAAATGTAATTCTACATATTTTCTGCAGAAATTTGGATATTAATGTGAGTTTGTAGTTACACCTTGAACTCTATTGATATTTTTATTTTGCTTGATAACAGGATAATTCCTGAACCTTTGCTTTGAATCCTGGATGATGCGTATTATATGATGAATGATATTGACACTATACCCTTTATGATTTTGAGTTTATACCCTAGATAATTTTGGGATGATACCAAGGAGAATATTTTCTTCATATCTGAGACTTCACCACAAAGAACACAAAACCTAACTTGTAAGTTGAGCAAACAATTGTGAAAGCAAATGATACAGAGTCAAACAGCTTAGAAACGGGCCCTTCGGCCCACTATGCCTATACTGACTGAAAAAAAACAATCTACACTGATCCCATTTACCTGAACTTGGTCTACTATGTCCTGGCAGCGTTATTCCAGAAGCTTTTTAAATGTTGCGATAGTATTTGCCTCTACCAGCTTCTCAGACAGCACGTTTCATATCTCTACCACGTTCTGAGAGAATTTTTTTTCAGCCAGATCTCCTTGAAATCACCGACTCTAATGCCCACTGGTCTTAGGCATGTCTGTCGTGGAGAAAAGATTCTCATGATCTACTCTGTCTATGCTGCTCAGAATTTTGTATCTCTCAATTAGATGCCTCCCCCAGCCTCATTTGCTCTCAGCCAAACAAATGCAGCCTATCCAGTCTCTCCTCATCACCGAGCCTCCTTATCTCAGGCAACATCGTGGTGTCTCTCCTTTGAACCCTCTCCAGTGCATTCCAGACTTCCAGAAGGCATTCAACGAGGTACCTCGCCAAAGTTAAGTCATAAGGTAAGAGCCTATGGGGTTGGATTCAATATATTGGCATGGATTGAGAATTGGTTCATGGGCAGTAAATGGGAATAAGGTGTTCCTTTTCAGGTTGGCAAGCTGTGCCCAGTGTGTTCCATAGGAACTCGTTCCAGACTGCATGTGTTTACAATATCTGTTAATGACATGAAGGAAGGAAACAAATGTACTGCAGCCAGATTTGCAGATGGCATAAAAATAGGTAGAAAACTATGTTAAGAGAGGGATAAAAATAGATTACAGAGAGATAGTGATAGGTTAAGTCAGTGGCATGGTGTCAGAATAAAGGGGTGCCAGAGATGAGGAGGAATTTCTTCTCTCAGAAGGCTGTGAGCCTTTGGAACTCCTTGCCACAGAGAACTGTGAGGGCAAAGTCCTTTATATTTAAGACTGAGATAGAGAGATTCTTGATAAGTCGGCGAATCAAGGGTTATGGGAAAAGGGCAGGAAAGTTGGTGTGAGGAATGTTGATTAGCTATGATCTACCGAATGGCGGAGCAGGCTTGAAAGGCCAAATGGCTGCCTCCTGTTCCTTTTTCATATCTTATGGTCCTGGTCATAGTAAGTTGTATCCTCTCTGATAGAACTTATACAATTAATGGCAGGCCGTTGGGTAGTTGTGTAGAACAGAGAGACCTAGGGGTTCAGGTACATAATTCTTTTGAAGTTTGCACCACATAGACAGGGTGGTTAAAAGCTGTTTTACATGCTTGCATTCGTTCCTCAGTCCTTTGAATATAGAAGTTTGGTAGTCATGTTGGTATTGTATAGGACATTAGTGAGGCTTGTTTTAGGGTGTTGTGTGCAGTTCTAGTTGCCCTGTTATAGGAAGGATATTATTAAGCTGGAGAGGGTTCTGAAGAGATTTACCAGCATGTTGCCAGGAATGGAGGGTTTAAGTTATTGGGCGAGGCTGGATAGGCTGAGACATTTTTCATTGGAACATAGGTGGTTGAGAGGTGATCTTGTAGAGGTTTATAAAATCAAAAGTGGTATAGATAGCGTTAATGGTAGGTGTCTTTTCACTAGGATGGAGGATTTCAAGACGAGAGGGCACATTTTTAAGGTGACAGGAGAGAAATTTTAAAAAGACATGAAGGGCTGTTTTTTTAGAGGGTGATTTGCATGTAGAATGAACTTCCTGAGAAAGTGGTGGATGCACGTATAGTTAAAACAGTTAACACACATTTGGATAAATAAATAAATTTGACAGTTTTGGAGGGATACAGGCCAGAAGCAAGCAGGTGGGATCAGTTTAGTTTGAGATTATATTTGGCATGGACTGGTTGCACCGAAGGGTCTGTTTATGTGCTGTATGATTCGGATTCAATGATACTTGGACTATGTCCTGCTTAAAATGGTGATTAAATGAAAGATGATAATGAGCTAAAACCTTGGATAATGTTGATGTTTATATCATTGATTGTGTTGTGGTTTATATATTACATTATATTGGGGTATGCACCATGGAATTATTGGGCTTTATGCAGTCGAATTTTTAATCTGGGTCATGATACAGATGCATTAGCATGTTCTGATCACATTCTCCGTGTGGTTCAGCTGATAACTGGTACTAATCTTCAATAACATTAGCACTGTATTCTAAATCTGATTGCGTTAGCTGCTGGATATTTTGGGATTTTATCTGGTATGTCCTCATGGTACCTGGAATGAAGGTGTCAGTCCGTCGATCATACAGCATTCCTATTCGGACGGGTCTCCCGAGAGTCGGCATTTGGAGTATGTCGTTTCCACCTTCACCCATTGCAGCAGGATTTATCCCAACACCGAAAGCCAAGGTCTCTGAAATGGAGAAGACAGCTACTTAAATACAATTGGTTGCTTGCTCATAGATATGTCGAAAGCTGATCTAAATGTCACTCTCAAACAATCAGGACCTGTAGTCACATACCCAATCAATCGGGTCATTACCCAGGTAATGTTTTGGGGGTTGGGTTTGAATCTTGCCATGGCCGATGAATTCAATAAAAATAAAACCTGGAATTCAGAATCTAATGATGACAATGAACCCATTGTTGATTGTCAGGAAAATCCATCTGGTTCCCTAATGTCCTTTTTTACAGAAGAAAGCTGCTGTCCTTACCTGGATTGGCCTGTATGTGACTCCAGACCCCAGCAATGTTGTTGATTCTTAACTGACCTCTGGGCAATTTGGGGATGGAAAATAAATGCTGGCCTAGCCAGGACCGCCCCCATGCTGTGAATGAAAGACTCGCAACCTTAACTCTTTCTTTCTCCACAGAAGCTTCTGAGTTTCCTAGCATTCTGTGTTTCTTTCAGATCTCCAACATCCAAAGTATTTCACTTTTCTTTATAGCAGGAGTGGAAGTACTGCAAGGAGGGGAGAGATTTCAGTGGGCATTTGGAGAGACTGAAAGAGAAAAGAGAGAGAGAAAAAAGGGATATAGAGCTATGAAATGTTTTCTTTTCAGTAATCAGAGTAACACTTCGATAGCAACATTTTCAGGAGTTGATTTACTGCAACACAATGAGGAGAGGGTAAAACACAAGATTAAACAAATTCATCAGGTGTGTACGATATGACATAACAGCAAATGCCAGTTCCATCTCATTTCAAAAAAAAGGAGAGAATGTAGGTGAACTGACAAAGTGAGAGAAGAATCACAAAGTGAGGGCAAGAGAGGGTAGGAGCAGGTGTGTGACCCAGAGATGCACTGCCACAGGCCATTGGGCAGCTAAGGAAAGCAGTGAGTTACAGAGGGAAGGAGATAGACAAAAACCGAAAGGGAAGGATAGAGAAGATAGACAGAGAGAGAAATTGTGACACAGAGAGCACCTTTAATCAAATCCAAAGTGACAGTGGCCTGAAATAAGACACTTTCTCTCCAAAGATGCCTCCTGATTGCTACCAGTTTTTCTCAATGTGCTTTTTAGTTCCAACAGAGTTCTTTAAGAAAGATTCACTGATGGAAAATTACTCCTTAAAAATTTTGCAGGAAAAGAGAGACCCTTTTTATGCAAGACAAGTTTGGGGGAGAGAGACACCTGCTTTAAACAAAATTCCATTGGAAACACACTTCATGTTGTAATAGCTGTTTACTGTATTTTATTTTTCCAGATTAAATTTCCAGACAGTAACTTGCAGGTATCACTGAAATAATTGACGGTAATTTGAAATACTTACTACCTCCAGTGAAGATTTTAATAAAATTTGAAGAGTAGTAGTGAAATGTCCTTCCACCTCTGCGTAGAATTCCTGACCTTCTCAAAAATCCCAATATCTACAGCCAGGGACGATACACTCTGTGTTGGGACAACCTATAAATCAAGAGTCACTGTTTAGAATGAGTAAACATTCTTAACTTCGCCCTGTTTACAAAGAGCAAACATAGCAGCTTGCTTGTAGCCATTAGCGCAGTACATTGTTTTCAAGATAGCAGCGTTGGCACGATAGGTAGTGTTCAGTCTTTCCGAGCCAGTCCACTCCAGGCCAGCAGCATCTGCTTCTCTCACTCCTTTTCATCTTTTTTCTTTCTTCTGTTTTCCATCTTTGAGGCCGGGACGGCGACTGCAGTATCTTGGCAGCAGCAGCAGTGCCCAGGGCAGGGACTCCTGGCTGCGGGAGGCTTGAAACCTGCATTCCTTGCTCCGGTAGGCTCGGGGCCTGGACTCTGGCTGTGTGAGGCCTGGAGTGGGGACTGTAGGCTGTGGTAGGCCCAGAGCCTGGAATCCTTGCTGCGGTAGTCTCAGAGTGTGGACTCCTGGCTGTGGTAGGCTTGGAGCCACCCCCAGCCTACTACAGGCATCACTGAAATTGTTGACATTAATTTGAAATACTTAACCAGCTCCAGCACAGATTTTAATAAAATACGAAGATTAGTGATGAAACATCTTTACATCTACATAGAATTCCTGACATCAAGAATTCAAATGTCTACAGCCAGGGCCAATACACTCTGCGAGGCGACAACCTATGAATCAACAGGCATCATTTACAATAAGTCACCGTTCTTAACTTCACCCAGTTTACAAAGAGCAAGCACAGCAGCTTGCTAATAGCCGTAAGCGCTGAGTTGTTAGCACATTACATTGTTTTTAAGATAGCAGCACTGGCACAGTAGGCTTGCAGTGTGGACTCCTGGCTGCATTAGGCCTGGAGCCTGGACTCTTTGGCAGTGATGGTGCCCTGAGCAAGGACTCCTGGCTGCGGTAAGCCCAGAGCCTGGACACACTTGGCGATGTTGATGAGGTGATAGCAGCGGCGGAGCTGGGGCATCAACATCATCATCGCTGTCCCCAGAGCCAAGACTCCTTGAGGCCTGGATCACCTTGCAGAGACCTTACAGAAGCCCTGGAGCTGTGCTCGAGACCCAATTTGAATAGGAAATGAGCTCTATTTAAAGTCATTTCTTATTAGAACATAAGAATTAGGAGCAGGAGTAGGCCTTCTAGCCCTTCAAGCCTGCTCCGCCATTCAACAAGATCATGGCTGATCTTTTCGTGGACTCATCCACTTACCCATGCTCTCACCATATCCCTTAATTCCTATATTGTTCAAAAAAAATCTATCTTAGCTTTAAAAACACTTACTGAAGTAGCATCAACTACTTCACTTGGCAAGGAATTCCATAGATTAACAACCCCCTGGGTGAAGAAGTTCCTTCTCAATTCAGTCCTAAATCTGCTCCCTCTAATCTTGAGGCTATGCCCTCTTGTCCTAGCTTCACCTGGCAGTGGAAACATCCTCTCTACTTCTATCTTATCTATACCCTTCATAATTTTATATGTTTCTATAAGATCCCCCCTCAATCTTCTGAATTCCAATGAATATAATCCCAATCTACTCAGTCTCTCCTCATAAGCCAACCCTCTCAACTCCAGAATCAACCTAGTGATCCTCCTCTGCACCCTCTCCAGTGCTAGTACATCCTTTCTCAAATAAGGAGACCAAAACCGCACACAGTACTCCAGGTGTGGCCTCACCAGCACCTTGTACAGCTGCAACATAACCTCTCTGCTTTTAAACTCAATTCCTTTAGCAATGAAGGACAAAATTCCATTTGCCTTCCTAATTACTTGTTGTACCTGCAGACCAACCTTCTGTGATTCATGCACAAGGACACCCAGGTCCCTCTGCATAGCAACATGCTGCAACTTTTTACCATTCAAGTAATAATCCTTTTTACTATTACTCCTACCAAAATGTATGACTTCACATTTATTTACATTGTATTCCATCTGCCAGACCTTTGCCCGCTCACTCAGTGTATCCATGTTCCTCTACAAGTTTTCACGGTCCTCTGCATACTTTGCTCTGCCACTCTTCTTAGTGTCATCTGCAAACTTTGACACCCTACACGTGGTGCCCAACTCCAAATCATCTATATAAATTGTAAATAATTGTGGTCCCAACACTGATCCCTGAGGCACACCACTAGTCACTGATTGCCAGCCAGAATGGCACTCATTTATCCCCACTCTTTGCTTCCTATTAGTCAACCAATCCTCTATCCGTGCTAATACTTTACCCCTAACGCCATGCATCCTTATCTTATGCAGCAGCGTCTTGTGCAGCACCTTGTCGAAGGCCTTTTGGAAATTTAGGTACACCACATCCACTGGGTCCCCATTGTCCACCTTGCTCGGAATGTCTTTGTAGAATTCCAAAAGATTTGTCAAGCATGACCTGCCCTTCATGGACCCATGCTACATCTGCCCAACGGGACAATTTCTATCGAGATGCCTTGCTATTTCTTCCTTGATGATAGACTCGAGCATCTTCCCCACTACAGAGGTTAAGCTAACCGGTCTATAATTCCCCATCTTTTGTCGACATCCCTTTTTAAACAGTGGTGTCACATTTGCTGTTTTCCAATCTGCTGGGCCTGCCTCAGAGACCAGCGAATTTTGGAAAATTACTGCCAGTGCACCTGCTATTTCTCCCGCCATCTCTTTCAGTACCCTGGGATGCATTACATCAGGGCCAGGAGACTTATCAATCCTTAGCTCCATTAGCTTACCCAATGCTACCTCTTCTGTAATAATGATTGTTTCAGGTCCTCACCTACCTTTGTCTCTTTGTCAATTACTGGCATGTTATTAGTGTCCTCCACTGTGAAGACTGATACAAAATACCTGTTCAATGCTTTGGCCATTTCATCATATCCCATAACTAAATTCCCCTTCTCATCCTCTAAAGGGCCAATGTTTAGCCACTCTTTTTTGTTTTATATATTTATAGAAACTTTTGCTATCTGTCTTTATATGCTGTGCTAGTTTTTTCTCATGTTCTATCTTAATTTTCTTTATAACTCTTTTTGTGGCTTTCTGTTGACCTTTAAAGTTTTCCCAATCTTCTAGTTTCATGCTGTTTTTGGCCACTTTGTATGCCTTCTCTTTCAATTTGATAGCCTCCCTAATTTCCTTAGATACCCATGGCAGATTATCCCTTTTCTTACAGTTCTTCTTGCTGAGCACTTTGAAAAATTGCTTTGAAAATCTTCCACTGCTCGTCAACTGTCCCACCATAAAATCTTTGTTTCCAGTCTACTTTAGCCAAGTCTTTCCTCATTCTATTGTAGTCCCCCTTGTTCAAGCACAGGACCCTGGTATTGAATTTTATCTTCACTCTCTCCATCTGTATTCTAAATTCAACCATACTGTGATCACTCCTTCCAAGAGGATCCCTAACTATGAGGTCATTAACTATTCCTGTCTCATTACACAGGACCAGATCTAGGATAGCTTGCTCCCTTGTCGGTTCCATTACATACTGTTCAAGAAAACTATCACGGATACACTCAATTAACTCCTCCTCAAGGCTACCCTAACCGAGCTGGTTCGACCAATCTACATGTAGATTAAAATCCCCCATGATAATTGCCATACCATTTTTACAGACATTAGTTATTTCTTTGTTTATTGCCCGCCCCAATGTGATGTTATTATTTGGTGGCCTATAGAATACGCCTATCAGTGACTTTTTCCTCTTAAAATTTCTAATTTCCACCCAAATGGATTCAACCTCATTCTCCATAGAACCTATATAATCTCTCAGCACCGCCATGATGTCGTCCTTGAATATCAGAGCTACACCACCTCCCTTACCTTCCTGTCTGTCCTTCCTAATAGTTTGGTACCCCTGGATATTTAACTCCCAGTCATGACCATCCCGTAACCACGTCTCTGTAATGGCTACCAAATCATATTCATTCATGATGATTTGTGCCGTTAACTCATCAACCTTGTTACGAATGCTACGATTATTCTCATTGTAACTCAAAACTGGCGCGAGATTGTAGCGACAGAACTCTTTTCACTCTGTCTTCCCAGATATATATGACATAAAATCATTCCTACATTCAGATTCAGATAATGGCTTACAGATGATTACACAGAAAATATGAACAGAAGCCATCCATTCAGCCGTCAAGCCTTCTCTGCCATCCATTATGATCACTCAACTCAATATCTTGTTCCCATTTTTCTCCCTTTAGCCCATAAGTGCTACACCCAACCCCTTCTTGAACCGGCCCAATGTTTTGGTGTCGACTGCTTTCTATGGGACCGTGTTCCACAGGCTTGACCCTGTAGCACCCTCTTCAAATGCCTTGTGGAATGCCTAAGTTGTGACCACAAAAATGACCCTGACTTTCCGGTTGCCTTTCACTTCAACTCACCACCTTGTTCCCTGGCCAACATCTCTCTCTTGGGCTTGCTGTGGTGCTCCAGTGAAGCTCAGCAGCCTTCAGGACTCAATATCAAGTTCAATAACTTTAGAGCCTGATTCTATCTGGCCTTGTTTTTTTTTCTGCAAAACATTAGTGTAAAAAACTGCACTGCACTTGCTTGGATAAATCCAGCTCTACTAACCTTGCTGTTATCTGCAGAACTCTGAATAGGATCTGTAATTCATCTATCACCATTTTAAAAAAAGAAACATATTAAGCCCACTTACCAGTATTTGGTCTGCAGCCCTGAATGTTATGACATTTCAGGTGCTCATCCACAAGCTTTTTAAGGGTTGTGTGGTTTCTCTTCTCTTCTCTGCTCCCCTCCCAGACAGTGCATTCCAGATTCCTACCACCATTTTTGGCAAATGGCGATAGGAGCACTTTGAAATCTCCTGCTCTTCACCTTAAAATGATGTCCCCTTGTTAGTGACCCTTTGACTAAGGGAAACAGTTGCTTTCTATTCACCCTGTCCGTGCCCCTCATAATCTTTTATATACCTCTGTCAGGTTCGCTTCAACTTTCTCTGCTCCGAAGAAAACAATCCAAGCTTATCCAACCTCTCTTCATCACTGAAATGCTCCATCCCAGGCAACATCTGGTGAATCTCCTCTACAACCCTTCCAATACAATCAGATCCTTCCTATAGGGTGGGGTCCAGAACTGTACTCAGTAGTCCAGCTGTGGCCTAACCAAAACTCTGACATGACCTTCCTGGAGATTGCTATAACATATTAACATGGAATGAGGACAGCTTAACGGATGGAGAACAGTAATAAGGAGTAAACAGGGCATTCTTGGATTGCTCAGTTGTAGTTTGCAGGACCTGAAGGATCAGGACTTGGGTCACAAGCTATTTATGCTGCATACTCATGGTTTATCTTTGGGACTGAGCTCTGGTTGTTTAATCATTGATTAGATTCAAGGCAGAAAGTGATCAATGATGGAGTATTCGGACAATTTTTAGCAGAAAGCAGTAAAGTTGGGATGGATGGTTATCCCAGATGTTGATGAACAGATCGGCCATTCCAAGCAGCAAGTGGGCGATTGGAACTCAGAAGCCTTGAACTCCTTTGTTCTCTGGCACTGCACACAAATGGTCACTCAGAGCATAAAAGGCCTGGCTGGGGTGGGATTTGTAAATGTATCCAAGAAAGTTTCGTAAATTAATGTGTAGAGTACCTTACTTGGGAGGGTGCAACACTGGACCTCTTCTTAGGAAATGAGGTCAGGCAAGTGACTCAAGTGTCAGTTGGAGAGCACTTTGGGTCCAGTGAACGTAACGCTCTTATTTTTAACATAGTTATGGGAAAAGATAGGACAGGTTCAAAGGTTAAGGTGCTGAACTGGAGCAGGACCAATTTTGGGGCCATTAGGCAGGATCTAGCAGAGGTTGATTCGGTGAGTCTGTTTGAAGGAAAAGGAATAAATGGCAAATGGAAAGCTTTGAAAAGTGTGATATCAAGAGTCCAGGGACACTATGTCCTTGTTAGGGTGAAAGGAAAAAAGAGAGGAATATTGAGGCTCTTGTCAGGAAAAAGAAGAAGTCATACATTGGGTTAGGAGACAAAAGAACTGGAATGTAATGTAGATAAACAGGAGGCTGTAAAAACACAGCATACCAGGCAGTATCTGGAGGAGGAGAAGTCAATGTTTCAAGTATTGCCTTTCTTCAGGACTAGATGTGGGGGTAGGGGAAGGTGCAGATAAAGAGGGAGGGGTTGGGAAGGTAGCGGAATGGTGGTGACAGGTGGACACAAGTAGTAGGTACTACCTGGTTGGTCGATGGGAGGGCTGAATCGGTTCGTAACTGGAATGGAAGGGAGGAGGCGGGGCTGGAAAGGGAGCTGGGGGATGAGTGGGAAGGTTATTTGAAATTAGAAAACTCAATGTTAAGTCCTTCAGGCTGTAGGGCACCCAAGCGGACAATAAGGTGTTGTTCCTCAAATTTCCAATCTGATTTGCTGCGACACTGGAGGAGGCCGAGAAGGGACATGTCAGATGGGGAATTGGGGGTGGAGTTGAAATGGGCAGTGACCGAGAGAATAGGCTGGCCATAGGTCACCAAGTCTATATTTGGTCTCATCGATGTAGAGCAGACCACATCTGAAACACTGGATGCAATCGACAAGGTTGGAGGAGGTGCAGGTGAAACTCTGTCTCACCTGGTAGGACTGTTTAAAGCCCTGGATAGATCTCTCCCACACCCATCCAATCCTCCAGCCCATTCCCCTCCCACTCTCCTTTCCCTTCCACAAATACGCCCCCCCCCACCACACCGTGTCCAACCCTCACCCATCACATGCTATTGCCCTTCCCACCCCTCTACTTCAGCCTCCTCGAGAACCCCTAAAAGCCCACCAAAGAACCTTGCCACATGTTCACTGTCCCCCCAACCTCAAACTCTCTGAGGCCGAATGGTCATTCCTCAGTAAAGGGCCCACATTCGTGTTCCTCTGCCTCCACCCCACGGAGTTCCATGCCTGCTGCGACATGGAACTCTTCTCCCGCCACCTTTGCCTCCATGCCTTCTTCTTCAATAAAGACTCTGAACCACTTTCCAGGGACGCTTCTCCCGCCTCCAACTTTCCTCCTCCTCTTGGACACCCCTTCACGGCCTTTTACCTGCCCTGGATCTCTTTATTGCTAACTACCAAAGTGATATCAACCGCCTCAATTTCTTCATCCCCCCACCCACTCCAACCTCATCCCCTCCCATGTGCAGCAGTCCACTCTCTCCACACCAATCACCGTTTCACTATCAAACCCACTGACAAAGGCAGGGTGGTGGTAGTCTGGAGGATGGACCTCAATTTCGCACAGACCGAATGCCAACTCTCCAACACCTGGTCCTGCATATCCCTTGACTACAACTCCACCATGGCCCATCAAGCCACTGTCTCCCACACTGTTCCTGACCTCATCACCTCCAGTGACCTCCCCTCCACCGCCTCCAGCCCTATGGTCCCCTAGACCAACACTACCCAGTTCTACCTGCTCTCCAAGATCCACAAGCCCAACTACCGCAGCCAACCCATCGTCTCTACATGCTGCTGCTCATTGAACTCATCTCTTCCTACCTCAAATCCACTCTCTTCCCCCTTGATCTAGGCACTCCCCACGTAGATCCGCGAAACAAACCATGCTCTTCACCTCTTTGGAAACCTCCAGTTCCCTGGCTGCCAGTGTTTCATCTTTATTATGGACATGCAATCCCTATACATGTCCATACCCCACAAGGATGGCCTGCAGGCCATCAGTTTTTTCCTCTCCAGCAGACCCATCCAGTCCCCCCTCCAACAATACCTTCCTCCGCCTCACCAAATTAGACCTCACACCCAATAACTTTTCCTTCAATTCTTCTCACTTTCTGTAAACTCGGGGGTGGCCACGGACACTTGCATGGACCCAAGCTACACCTGCCTCTTTGTCAGCTATGTCAAACAGTACCTCTTCAGGACATACACCAGTACTGTTCCCCAACTTTTCTGCATCAATGACTGCATATGTGCTGCATTCTGCATTCGGGTTGAACTGAAGCAGTTCATTGACTTCACTAACAACTTCTATCCCGCCCTTCAAATTCACTAAAATTCTCATACACCTTCCTCTCCTTTCTTGACTTCTCCGTTTCCATTTCTGGCAACAGTTTAGGGCTGACATTTACTGTAAACCCACAGACTCCCATAACTACCTAAACTACACCCTCTCCCACCCTGTATCCAGCAAAACTCCATCCCATTTTCTGAATTCCTCCGCCTCCATCGAATCTGCTCTGACAAGGAGACATTCCACTCCCAAGCATTCCGGATGTCCTCCTATTTCAGACAACATTCTTTTCCCCCTTTGTCATTCAGACAACCCTCCACTGCACCTCTATTCGCCTCCTTAACTCTAAAACCGCCCTCACAAACATAAAGCTAGCATCCCCCTTGTCCTCACTTCCCACTCCACCAGCCTCTGTAACCAAGGTATTATCATCAAACGCTTCCACCAACTCCAATTAGACCCCACCACCCAGAACATCTTCCACTCCCCACGTCTCTCTGCCCTCCACATGGACCATTCCCTTCGCCAGTCCTTAGTTCGTGTCACACTCCCCATCAATCACTCCAGTGCTGCCCTTCCCCCCCACTCCCCCACAACCCCGTACCTTCCCTTGTAACCGTAAAAGATGCTACACCTGCCCACACACCACCTCCATCCAGGGCCTTAAACAGCCCTTCCAAGTGAGGCAGAGCTTCACCTGCATCTCCTCCAACCTAGTCTATTGCATCTGGTGCTCGCGATGTGGCCTCCTCTACATTGGTGAGACCAAACATAGACTGTTTTGCCAAGCATCTTTGCCTGGCCTGAAATGGCCAGCCTAACCTCCTGGTCACCACCTGTTTCCACTCCACCCACCCCCATGTTTGTCCTTGGCCTCTTCCAATGTTATGGTGCGTCAGATCACAAATTTGAGGAACAACACTTTATCTTCCGCCTGGGCACCCTACAGCCTGGAGGATTTAACGTTGAGTTCTCTAATTTCAAATAACATTCCAACCCATCTCCTGGCTCCCTTTCTAACCCCACCTCATCCCTTCCATTGCACCTATCGTCTCCTCCATTCCATTGTAGCTACCAACCAGATTCATCCCTTGCATCAACCAACCAGGTCATACCTACTTCCGGTGTCCACCTATCACCACCATTCTGCTACCCTTCTCTTCTCCCCCCCCTCCCCCGACTTTATCTGCAGCTCCCCCTACCCCCACATCCAGGCCTGAAGAAGAATAATACCGAAACATTGATTTCTCTTCCTCTTCTAGGGGGAAGGTAATGGCGTAGTGGTATCATCACTGTACTGTCGATCCAGAGACCCAGATAGTGTTCCGGGGACCCAGGTTTGACTCCCACCATGGCAGATGGTGGAATTTGAATTCAGTGTATATCTGGAATTAAGAATCTAATGATGACCGTAAATCCATTGTTGATTGCTGGAAAAACCCATCTGGTTCACTAATGTCCTTTATGGAATAAAACTGCCATCTTTTACCTGGTCTGGCCTATATGTGACTCCAGACTCCAGACCCACAGCAATGTGGCTTACTCTTAGCTGCCCATTAGGCAATAAATGCTGCCTAGCCAGTGACACCCTCATCCCGTGAATGAATTAAAAAAAATTGGGTTTAAGCTATCAGGCTGAAGTAAATCTCTAAATGACCATGGAAGGGATAGGAGCTCATGGAACAGGGAGATCAGAGGAGCAAAAAGAGGGTATGAGATGGATCTGGCAGATGAGGTCAAAGATAGTCCCAAGATTATAGCTATATTAAAAGTAAGAGGGTGGCTGGGGAGAGAATAGGTCCTCTTAAGATCATCAAGGCTGTCTATGTGTGGAGCCGCATGAAAGGGGGAGATTTTTAATGAATATTTCTCCTCAGTGTTTACTGAGGAGAGAATCGTGGATGCTAAGGAAATAAGGGAAACAAGTTGCATGTATTTTACCACCATGCGTACTAGCAGAGAGGAGGTGTTTGCAGCCTTAAAACGCATTAAGGTGGATGAATCCCCTGGGCCTCATCAAGCCCATCCTCTGGTGTTGTTGGATGTTAGGGAAGAAATTGCAGAGGCCCTTGCAGGGATTTTTTCTTCGTCTTTAGCCACTGGTGAGATTCTGGAAGACTGGAGGGTGGCTAATGTTGTTCCATTTTTTAGGAAAGGTAGCAAAAACAAGCCAGGGAACCACAGGCCAGTGAGCCTGACATTAGTGGTAGGTAAATTATTGGAAAGGATACTGAGGGACAGGAATAATCAACATTTAGATAGTCAAGGTCAAATTAGGGATAGTCAGCATGGATTTGTGTGCAGGAAGTCATGTCTGACAAATGTTTAAAAGTGTTTTGAAGAGTTAACCAAGAGGATAGATGAGGGTAGGGCAGTGGATGTTATCTGTGAACTTTGGCAAGGCCCTGTAAAGGCAGGCCAGTCATGAAGGTCAGGTCGTGTGGGATGCAGGGAGAGCTAGCTAATTGGATTCAAAATTGGCTCAGTGGTAGGAGGCAGAGGGTCATGGTTGAATGCTGTTTCTCGGACTGGAGGACTTTGGTTAGTGGGTGCCACAGGAGTCAGTGTTGGTACCTTGATAACAAGGTGTGGGGCTGGATGAACACAGCAGGCCAAGCAGCATCATAGGAGCAGGAAAGCTTGACGTTTCAGGCCTAGACCCTTCATCAGAAAATAAAGTGTTGGTACCTTTGTTATTTGTTATTTACATAAATGATCTGGATGTAAATGTACAAGGAATGTTTAGTAAGTTTGCAGATGGTACAAAATTAGGAGGTATGATTGATAGCGAGGAAGTTAATCAAAATTACAGAGGGATCTTGATCAGGTGGGGAAGTGGGCTGAGGATTGGTAAATGCAGTTCAATGCCGATAAGTGTGAAGTTTTGCACTTTGGAAAGTCAAACCAAGGTTGGACTTATACAGTAAATGGTAAGGTCGTGAGAAGTATTGTGGAACAAAGGGACCTAGGGATATAAGTACATAGTTCATTGAAAGCGGCATCACAGGTAGACAGGGCGGTGAAAAAGGCATTTAGCGTGCTGGCCTTCATCGGTCAAGGCATTGAGTATAGGAGTTGGGATGTTGTGTTGCACTTGCAGTATTGTGTACAGTTTTGGTCACCCTGTTATAAGGAAGACATTGTTAAACTGGAAAGCGTGCTAAGAAGATTTATGAGGATGTTGCCAGGAGTAATAGGCCTGAGTTATAGGGAGAGGTTGGCCAGGATAGGACTTTGTTCCTTGGAATGTAGGAGAATGAAGAGTGACCTTATGGAAGTATATAAAATCATGAGGGGCATAGATAGGATGAACGCATATAGTCTTTCTCCCAGTGATAGGGAATTGAAAACTAGAGGGCATAGTTTTAAGGTGAGAGGGGAAAGATTTAAAAAGGACCTGTGGGGCAGCTTCTTCACGCAGAGAGTGGTGCATATATAGAATGGGCTGCCAGAGAAAGTGGTTGAGGCAGGTATGAAAGCAACATTTAAAGAACATTTGGATAGGTACATGGATGGGAAGGGTTTAGAGGGATGGGACCAAATGCCAGGGGGTTGGAACTGGCTGAGTGGGTACCATGGTCAGCATGGACCAGTTTGGGCTGAATGGCCTGTTTCCATGCTGTATTACACTATGACTCTATGACTGTAAATCCTACGATGCCCTGTGTGGTGCAGAAGGATGAGAGCTAAACCATTGGAAAGCCAAAATATCTGACAGTGTTTGACTGTAAAAATGTGAAAACAGAGTCTTCCCAGCTGGGGATTCCAACCCATGGAATTCGGTAGAGATTTGGACAGAATTCAATACCTCAGCAGCCCCTAAAGGGTTTTGGAAGTCAAGTAGACATCAAAGAGGTAGCCATTGTTCAACTTCAGAATTATAGAGTAAGTCTGCCAGTGTGCTAGTACCCTCTGGATTGTTACTCATGGGCAGGTAAAAATGACTTGACGTCTTCATACATACTTTAGGGGAAGGATAGAGAGCGTGCAAAGGGAATATATCAGAATATGGCTTGACATGAGAAATTGAATTCAATAAATGTGGAGCTGGAAAAGCACACCAGGTCAGACAGCATCTGAGGAGCAGGAAAGTCAACATTTCAGGGCCCTGATGAAGGGTTTTGGCCAGAAAACGTTGACTTTCCTGCTCCTCGGATACTGTCTGACCTGCTGTGCTTTCCAATTTCCACGTGTATTGACTGTAGTTTCCAGCATCTGCAATCCTTACTGTCTCCAAGCGAGAAATCGGATTGTTGCCCTTACAAAAGAAACTATTAAGGGGAGATTTAATGGAGAATTTCAAGACTGTGAGAAGTTTAGGTACAGTAAATCAGGAGAAATTATGTCTAAAGGCAGGAGGATTATTAAACTGGGGACCCAGACAGATAATGTACTCGGATGAGCCCTTGAACATTAGACCATCCAGGGCTGTGGATCAAGTGCTGGAAAGTGCTGGGATTAGTGTCGATTTAGACCATACAAAATAGGAACAGGAGTAGGTCATTTAGCCCCTCAAGCCTGCTCCACCATTTACCAGGACCGTGGCTGATCCAAAACTCCTCATGTCCACTTTCCTGTGTTTTCACTGCAGCTCTTGACTCCCTGTGTGTGGTTTAGATGGTGCAGACTTGATGGGCTGAGGGGTGTTTTGTGTAATGTATGACTCTGGAGGTGAGTGAAGAGGACATAAAAAAAAATCGTTCCTTGTCAGATAACTTGCTAAAGTCGAGAGTGCTCTTGTCTGAAAGGGGCATGGAAATGATCAGCAGGAGGGTTGAGAAATGTAATTGAATAAATACTTGAAGATTAAGGATTTACAAGATTGGAGTTGAGGGGCGTGGGAGTTATGGAAACGTGGGAGAGTGGGCCGCACTTGATCATACTTTCAAACAACCACAGCAGGATCTGTGGCAGCCTGGAGTTGCTCCTTTGTTTATTTTTCACAGTATTTTTATGACTCACTCCCGTGATATTTGGCCTGATGTTTGTTCAACGTGATTCTACCCTCATGCTAACTCCTTTAACAGACCAACCCTGTATTCATCACTTCTGATCAAGAGTCGCAGGACTTGAAATGTTCACCCTGCTTTCTCCTGACAGATGCTGTCAGACCTGCTGAGTTTCTCCTGATGAAGGGTCCCGACCTGAAATGTCAACTTTCCTGCTCGTCTGCTGCAGCCCAACCTGCTGTGTTCCTCCAGCTCCATACAGTATTGACTCTTTCTCCAGCACTTTCTGGTTTTGTTTTGTGTGTTCCTTGCATCTGCTTGTGTGATTTCTCCTGACTGATCCTGGGAGTAAAGAAACCATTCCAATGATCTGAATGTTAAAATGACCCCACTGTAAACATGTTCACTGTTGATGTTTCGATAAGCTGCTCTGGGCGTTTTTGCGATAATAAGTACGGTCATAATAAGGTTCTCACCCTGAACAATTGCTGATAAACATGGCAATTTTTTTTGCCTTGGGTGGAACATAATTCACTTTGACAAGTGTTTCTATGATGCAAACTGGGACTCAGTCCCCCAATTGTAACTATGCCTGGTGTTTGTACATCGTAGTTCGTTGAGCACTATCCCCATCCGACAGGGCCATACTCTGTCAGCAACTCCCCTCCAACAGCTCGGTACTATTCAGTACTTATTGACAGGGCATTTTTCTCCAAGTACTTTCTGTCCTGGTGGTGATGTAATCCCCCTCAAACACGCAAATATTCTCTCTGTAAAGGCTCTCCTGGTATAACAGCACTTCCACAACAAAGTGTGGAGCAGTACACTGTCAATGCTGACACCCCAACAGTGCAGCTCACCCTCAGTACTTACCCTCTGACAGTGAATCTCCCCCACAATACTGACCCTCTGACAGTCCAGTACTCACTCTGTACTGACCCCCCGACAGTGCAGCTCACCCTCAGTACTAATCCTCCGATAGTGCAGTTCACCTTAAGTACTGACCTTCCGTCAGTACTGACCATCCAGCAGTGTGCCAGTCCCTTAGAACTGACCGTCTGACAGTGTGGCACACCGTCAGTACTGACCTTCTGACTGTGCAGCCCTCCATCAATTCTGACCCTCTGTCTGTGCTGCATTTCTTCAATATGGACCTTCTGACAATGCAGCAATCTCTCAATATTGACCTTCTGACAACGCAGCACTCCCTCAGTACTGACCTTCTAATTATGCAATGTTCTGTCAAAACAGACTCTCAGAGGAACAGGAGTGAGGGACGTCTGTACTGTCGTTGGGTAGTGCTGATGTTATCTCGCACCGCAGGAGGGGAACTACTGATGGACTGCAGAACCCTTGGAGAGGAACTACTCAAGGTAATTGCTGAAGCTCTTCCAATCCAGCCTTCAGGTGGTTTAGCAAACCTCCAGTACCAAACGTCATACAATGCATCCTTTCATAGATCCATATCCTGTGTAGATTTGCCATTTGTAATGACCGGCAGGGAATTCGCACATTGCTACTAATATCCAGTTGACAATTCTCTCATCCTTACTTGATGTGATCAAATCCAGGTGGGAAGTACACACTAAATGGCAGGGCCCTGAGGAGCGTTGACATACAGAAGGATGTTGGGATACATGTCCATAGCTCCCTGGAAGTGGTAATACCAGTGGACAAGGTGGTAAAGAAAGCATATGGCATTGAGTACAAAAGTTGGCAAGTAATGTCCCATTTATTTTTTCATTTATTCATTTGTGCAACGTGGGTGTCGCTGGCTGAGCAGCATTTATTACCCGTCCCTATTGCCTCCTTAAGGAGGCGCTGGTGAACTGTCTTCGTGAACCACTACTGTCCATGTGCAGTAGGTTGATGCATGATGCCCTTCGGAAGAGAATTCCAGAATTTGACTCAGCACCAGTGAAGGAACAGCATTATATTTCCAAGTCAGGATGGTGAATGGCTTGGAGGAGCATTGGCAGGCGGTGGTGTTCCCATATATCTGCTGCACATGTCCTTGTAGTTGAAAATGGTCATGGGTTTGGAAGGCGCTGTCCGAGGATCTTTGGTGAATTTCTACAGTGCATGTTGTCGATCGTACACACTGTGGCCACTGAGCATCGGTAGTGGAGGGACTGCTTGCTTGTGGATATAGTGCCCATCATGTGGGCTACTTTGTCCTCGACGGTGTCACATTTCTTGAGTTTTGTTGGGGCTGCACCCATCCAGACAAGTGGGGAGTATTCCATCACACTCCTGACTTGTGCCTTGTAGATGGTAGACAGACTCTGGGGACTCAGGATGTGAGTTACTCGCCACAGTATTCCTAGCCTCTTGTAGCTTTTGTTACAGTTTGTTGTAGCGGTATGAGACTTTGGTTAGGCCACATTTAGAATGTTGTGTGCAGTTCTGGTTACCATTCTATAGGAAGGATGTGGAGGCTTTGGAGAGGGTGCAAAACAGGTTTATCAGAATGTTGTTTGAATTGGAGTATTTTTGCTATAAGAAGAGGTTGGACAAACTTGGATTGTTCTCCCTTGAGCGTCGGAGGCTGAGGGGGCTACCTGAAAGAAACATATAAAATTATGGATAGTGTGGATTGTCAGAATCTTTTTTTTCCAGGCTGTTAATGTCAAATACTAGGGGGTGTAGGTTTAAGGTGAGAGGAGTAAGTTTAAGGGAGATGTGTGAGGCAAGATTTTTTTACACAGAGTGTGGTAGATGCATGGAACACGCTACCAGGGACATGGTAGAAGGGATAAAGCGGATACATGAACAGGCAGAATAGAAGGATACAGACCAAGTGCAGGCAGATAGGATTAGTTCAGAATGGCATCCTGGTCAGCACAGACATGGTGGACCGAAGGGCCTGTTCCTGTGCTGTACTGTTGTATGTTCTTATATTCTACGACTGAGTCTGTCATTTCTCTGTCCATTCCTAATTGCATTTGAGATGTACATTTTGCAGTATAGATGATTCAAACACTCCTTCGAAATGGTTTTCTCATTTGATCAAAACAGTGCCATAAAATGATGAATTATAAAAGGAAGCAGTGAGGATTCCTGATACATAAGTGGACAAATGATACATAAATAAGACGAACTGAGATGTGCAGCTCTCCCACCATGCCAACAGATCAAGTAGCTCAAACCCGATCACCCGAGAGTGCGACAGTTGGATTTGTTTAGAATTGTTGTAGGACAATGGTGGTTTCCGAATTTCAAAACTGAGATTTGTTTGAGATAACAAGGTGTAGAGCTGGATGAACACAGCAGGCCAAGCAGCATCAGAGGAGCAGGAAAGATTTGTTTGAGCTATTTTGGCATTGATACAGGGCTTGGGAGTTGCTCATTGCAGAATTCTCATCATTTGACTGATTCTTGTTGCTATTGTAGTGTTAGGTTTGTTCCAGTCATATTCAGGGGTAACATTCAGGATTTGATGGTGACAGTTACGAAAAGCACCATTCAGTATATGTCAGTATCAGATGGTAAGCTGTTCTTTTACTGGGCTGAACTTCGTTGCATGTTCCTTTTCACTTGTCTGCCCAAGTCAGGCTTGTATTCCATGTCTTGCTGCATGGTGATAAAGATTGCTTCAGGAGTTATGTTTGTTTTTAATTCATTCACAGAATGCTGTGATGTGATTTGAACATACGGCCTAAAAGCATTAACCTGGATCTTTGGATTAATAATCCAGTCATATTATCACAATACTATCTTCTTCAGATGACCTGCCTGATAAATATCAGTTCCTAAAGGTATGGACACCATGTATCATTATAATGTGTGCAGTTACCCCCAAACTCCAGTGAGCTGTCACAGTTTCCCAGACCTGTGCATCTATGTTAAATTTAGGGAACCTGTCCAAACCGTGAAAGTTTCCTTTCCATAACTCCATGCACTGCTCCCCAACCACCTCCCCCCCTGCCAGCTTTCTCTCTATTTCTCTCTCTCTCTCTCCCTCTCCCATCCCATCCCCCGTATCGGTGTCTCTCCCTCCCTACTTACCCTGTTTCTCTCTTTCTCTAGCTGACATTGGTAAATGCTGGTCTGTTTGCTACCACCATTCAATTTCAGTGTGACCATGTGTTTGCAATTTTAGACCTTGTGTTAGCAGACAGATTATTGATTCTGAGCCTCCTCCTTCTCATCCATGCTTCCTTCAAGGAACACTGAGAAATCAGGATTAGAGAGGAAGCTTGTTCCTATTAAACTCTCAGTTCAGCTTTGCTGTCATCATTTTCACGGTTCCCTTGTGATACCTGCGTCTGCAGGAGCAAAATAATTCCTGCGGCTTTTAACGGAGCAAAAACAATGCCACAAGCTAGTCACAGAGTCATGGAGGGCTATAGAAAGTGATCCTATGGCCCATTGTGGCCATGTCTGGTCAGAAATAATCACGTGACTATTCCAATCCCATTTCCCAGCACCTTGCCGTAGCTGTGTAATCCCTGTCAGTGCATATCAAAAACCTTTTCAATGTTACAAGAGTTCCTGCGTGTCCCACACTGATAGGCAGTGAGTTCCATATTCCCATCAGCCTGTGTGTGAAAATGTTTTTCCTCACACCTCCTTCTGCCCTTTGCCTTAAACAATTGTTATTTGCCTTTGTCTTTTACAGAAACATAGAAAATAGGAACAGGAACAGCCTGCTCCAGCATTCATCATGATCATGGCTGGTCATCCAACTCATTAGCCTGTTCCTACTTTTTCTCCAAATACCTTTAGCTCGTATATCCAACTGTTTACCCTGCAACACTCTCTATCTCTGTAATCTCCACCAGAACCTCCAACCCTCCACATTTCTATACTCTCCTGCAGCACCTACATTCTCTCTCTCTCTCTCTCTTCCTAACCTCTTCCACTTATCATTGTCTGAAAAGTATTCAAATAGAAAGCTGTGGAGCAGATTACTCATAGGTTGGAGAGTTGGAGTGTTATCTTTATACATCAGGCTTGGGAGTTCCAATCTCACTTGTAAAAGTTTCTGTTGTTGTCATGATCTACATTTCTTGATACCTGATACTTTATGGCTTGTGAATAGTGTTTTACATCTGATAAACATAACCCAAACAGCACAGAAAGCATATATATTCCATCATGAATACCCTCCTGCTCACTCCCCCTCTCCTTCTGCATGTCTGATGCTCTCTCTCCCTCTCTCTTTCACTCACCTTGCCTACTGTCTGTCTCGCTCACTCTCTTCCTATTTCTGTGAAAGACAGCAAATTTGATAATGCTAAGAATAATTACAGTGCAAAGTGCATCCCAAACAGCATGCCCCATCAATTGTGTGCAGAGTAAAACAAATGCAAAGGTTAGAAAGATCATTCATTGAATTGGTAGAAAGTGTTGCATTTAGCCAGCGCTACCTCCAGCACTTTGTTTAATGTTGTGACAGTGAGTAGTTAAATTTTATTTTTGTCTTTAGAATTTTAGTGTTCAGTGGAAGTGCAGCACTGTAGTTTGGTGATAATAGGAACTGCAGATGCTGGAGAATCTGCGATAACAAGGTGTAGAGCTGGACGGACACAGCAGGCCAAGCAGCATCAGAGGAGCAGGAAAGCTGACATTTTGGGCCTAGACCCAAGAAAGGTCTAGGCCCGAAACGTTAGCCTTCCTGCTCCTCTGATGCTGCTTGGCCTGCTGTGTTCATCCAGCTCTGCACCTTGTTATCATTGTAGTTTGGGGTGTGGTTACAGTATCAGGGCTTTTTCAGGACAGTGATACCAATACTCTCTAATGTGTACGTATCTGCAATCGCTATCTCCCTATCGAATCTCCCCAACTCTCACTCCTTGGCAAGTACAGCAAGTTGCAGAGGCCAGGATACACAATTTTTGACAAGTATCAGAAGATCATGAGATATAGGAACAGCAGTCGGCCTCTCCCAGCGTCTGGAGCCTGCTCTGCCATTCTACAGGATCATGGCTGATCCGACTCTCCTCACATCCACTTTCTTGCCCTTCCTTGTAACCCTTGATTCCCCAACTGACCGAGAATCTATCTCCGCCTTAAAAATGTACAAGGATTCTGCCTGCACAGCTCTCTGTGGTAAGGAGTTCCAAAAACTCTCAACCCTCTGAGGGAAGAAGAAATTCCTCCTCATAGCTGCCTTACTTCTGAGAAGGTACTTGGTGTGGGCAATGACGTGCTGAGTGAGAGTATATCAGAGGAGGGAACTAATGACAAATCACAGCAATGGAGCTCCGCCATTGTTTCAATCTCCCAGCTACCGGGAGAATAAGGATAAAGATTTGTCGATAGCGACAGAATGCCAATCATGGCAACTTGTAGCAGGCACCGTCAAAAGTTGGAGGAGGAGGTAAAGCATCACAGCTGAGTGGGTCAAAGAGCAAGTGGCACACGTGACACGTTTGTTAATTTGTTTCAAGGTTAAAGATATACAGTTGCAGTATTATGTAGATGAATGTGAGATAACCCACTTTAGTAGCAAAAACAGAAAGGCAGATTATTATCTGAATGCTGATAGGTTGGGAAAGGGAGAGGTGTAATGAGACCTGGGTGTCCTTGTAAACCAGTCGCTGAAAGTAAGCATTGCAGATACAGCAGGCAAAGAAGAAGGGAAATGGTACATTGGCATTCATAGCAAGAGGATTCGAGTACAGGAGCAGGGATGTCTCACTGCAATTGGACAGGGCCTGGAGTATTGAATGCAGTTTTGGTTTCCTTATCCAAGGAAGGATGTACTGACTATGGAAGGAGTGGAATGAAGTTTTACAAAATTACTTCCTGGGATGGCAGGACTGACATATGAAGAGGAACTGGATCAGTTAGGACTACATGCACCCGAGTTTAAAACAGTGAGGGGTTGGGAGGAAAGGGGAAGGAATCTCATAGAAACCTTTAAAATTCTAACAGGACTAGACGGGCTAAACACAGGAAGGATGTTTCCGATGACCCAGGGAGTCCAGAACCAGGGGGTCACAGTCCCAAGGATACGGGGTAGGACTGAAATGAGGAGAAATGTCTTCACTCAGGGAGTGGGGAGCTTATGGAATTCTCTGCCTCAGAAAACAATTGAGGCCAAAACATTGATATTTTTCAAAAAGGATGATGAGTAAAGACTGTTTGCCCACTCTTTGGAATGGATTTGGAATTCTCATGAAGGTCATTGGGGAAAGAAAAGAGCAGGGAGGCTTTCTGCTCTGTTGTGAGCCCATTGTTTTCTCCACCAGCTAGAATTATTAGAATAAGTCATCAGACTTCACCACGTTGAGTAATTTGTTTCTTATCCTGCTCAAATTAGCCAGTATTCTTATATTGTTAGGCTGAAGGGCCTTCATGGGCTCTTTAAGGTTTGATCAAAATGAATAAAAGAAGAAACTTCAATGCATAGTAAATTGATTAGCTTAATTTACTTAATATATTTACAAAGTAAATGCGTGAATCTATTAACTTAACCTACCTTATAGACAAACAAATGAGAGAACCTATTACCTTAACCTACTTTATTGAGATACAAACTAATAAGTCTCACTACCTTCTAGCTCACTGCAGACTGGAGCTGGAGGCACTTGGAGCTTTATCTCAGTTTCCATCGTCCCAATCTCATGAACCCCAACCCAATGATGAAAGTCCAACGAGTGGGACAAACTCCCCAGTGTTAATACCATTTTGAATCTAATGTTACGTACTATATCACCATTTCTTCGTACTTTCCTGGGTACTCTGTTGTGTGAAAAAAGGTTGGAAAAACACCTTCAGGTGTCTCTGTGTTTTCTGCAAGGTCGCCAGAGTTACCTTCCAGCCAAAACAGGGTTTTTTTTTACACTAGGTCTATTTTTAATGGAGTTTCTCATTTCCCTTACTCATTACCATGCCCAATTAACCCTTAATGAGAGATTATTTTTTAAGCCCAACGCTACGATGTTCCGAACGAGTCAACAGTTGCTCCACCTCAAAGTTAGCCCGCAAGCATTCGCGGTGTTTTAAAGTGGTGAAAGGATCTCTATAAAAGGAATTTCTTTTCTTTTCAGACCTATTAACACATTACTCCAAGGACATTGAAGGAAATTCCCTACAATTTGCGGCAAATGTTGAGCATCAAAGTGAAGCGGTATTTGACCTTTGCAAATGGCCTCTTCGAGTGTCTGTGCTTCGCAGGTGTCATCTTTGGTTGGGCGTCCCTCGTCTTTGTACTGAAGAAGGAGGGATATTTCCATGATCTCTGTGACCCAGTCAGCAACACCAGTCACCATGGAGAGAGAAACAGCACCAGTAAGTGCGTCGCTGACAGTGTGCAAGAGAGAGAGAGTGAAAAGGAAAAGGACAGGATGTGGGGGCGTGGCAGTGAGACAGAGAGGTTGCGGAGTGTCGAGGGAAACGTAAGGTGAGGAAAGGGAAAAGGGGGATCAGGACTTATTGATTGCAAGGGTCATGCATCCTTTCCTCAGACATTGGCCAAAATATGATCAGCCTTGATGTTATGGACCAAACCAAACCCCCTCAAAACATATCAAGGACATAGCCTAGACCCTTTTATCTTACTTAAAGGCAAGTGAAAGGCGCTGTGTTCCAGATATGATTCAATTGGTCAAAATACTAGGCTTTAAGCAAAACCCTCTTTATTCTTACACCACAGTTGAAATACAAACAAAAAAAATTGGCATAATTTTAACTCTCTAGAAATGTTTAACAAGATAATATATTACTTAACTACTACTTGTCAACTGTTCCAATATAGCAGCATCCCGTAAATGTACCCTTGCAAAAGCACATTCAGCAAAACAGATTGCCCTCACTTGCTATCTCCGCCAATCCCAGAGAAGGAACACCAACAGAGTGAATCAAGCAGCAGAGACTTTGAGCTTCTGCAGCAGCAGAGAGAGAGCTGTATCTAGCAGCTTCAACTGCAAGACCCCAACTTCAACAATTCAAAGCAAAAACTAAAACCTTGGGTCAGTGTGAACCTGACTGCAGCCACTCTTGCTTCTTTTGTCTACTTTAAAAGAAAATCCCAAAGCTATTTACTCTGCGTTCCATGGTACACACCTCTCAGCACCACCTCTCTCTAAGAGAAACAGGACAGAAAAAATCTCTCTTAAAGGCACATCTTGTCCCACTTGACAAAGACAAGTCTCACCGTCTGACCTTAATTTTCAACAGTATTTCGGAGGCTACACTGCCTCCATAAACATCATAGGGTTTACTGTTGAACAGAGATTTAATTGGACCAGAAATATAGCTGAAAGAGCAGCTAAAAGCGTGGTCCAGGGTCTGTTAATTCTGCCCTAATAACTCACATCTTTACTCTTCAAAGCTGGCCCAAGACATGCGTCAGGTCAGGCAAGTGATGATATATTCTGATGATCTAGTTATATCGGTGATATATTCTAAAGGGAGGCAATGACCTAGTGGTATTATCATTAGACTATTAATCCAGAGACCCAGGTAATGTTCTGGGGAATGAGGTTCAAATCCCACCATGGCAGACAGTGGAATTTGAATTCAATAAACTGTAGGAATAAGAGTCAAATGTCGATGACTGTCAGTAAAAACACATTTGGTTCACTCATGTCCTTTAGGGAAAAGAAACCTGTCAGCGTTACCTGTTCTGAATTACATGTCATACACAGCAATGTGGTTGACTTTCAATTGCCCGTTGGGCAATTAGGGATGGGCAATAAATACTGACATTGCCAGCAATGTCCATGTACTGTGAATGAATTAAAAAGATATATTATTGGCTGTATAAGTGCGGCTACATCAATATTCAAGAATATACGCACCAATCAGTGCAAAAACCTTTCTCTTGATCAATACGCAAACCACTTCCTGGAACATTGACTTTGATTTTAATGAGAAACGAAGTGGTGCTCCTTTCAAATCCAGAATGCGTTTCCCAAATCACACTGTAAATGTGAAGGTGTAATATGGGCTGTAGCATTACCAAAGCCTTCAGCACCTCCTCTGGCAGCTCATTCCATACACGCACCACCGTCTGCATGAAAAAGTTACCCCTCAGATCCTTTTTAAATCTTACCCTTCTCACCTTAAACCTATGCCCTGTAGTTCCGGATTCCCCGACCCGAGGAGAAAAAGACCTTGGCTGGTCCCCCTATCTATGCCCCTCATGATTTTATAAACCTCTATAATTAATGAAATAGGATCAACTGCAACCTGATTCCATGAACTGTAAGACTCGAAAACTCAGAGGAGAGGCACCACTGTCATAGACTAATCCCCATTACCTTGGATTCTATTACTAAATAAAAATCTTGAATATACTTAACGACCCAGCATGGACAGCCCTCTACAATAAAGGTCTCCATAAAAATTCACTACTCTGTGGTTAACAAAAATGTTCATAATCTCTTTCCTCACTATGTGAGCCCTTCGTCTGAGATGATGTCCTCTGGTCCTAGACTTTCTTCCAGATAGAAACAACCTCTCTGCATCTGCCCTCTCAAATCCTCTATGAATCTTGTACGGTTTAATAAAGTCTCCTCTCATTCTTCTCACTCCAGTACAGACCTAAACCTATCCTCAGAATAAAATCCTTCCTTCCCTGGTATTCACCTAATGAAACTTCTCAGGACTGCTTTCAAGGCCAGTATATTCCTCCAATTTGGAGGACAGAAGTGTACAAAGTATTCTAGATGTGGCCTAGTTTGTTTTTTTTGTTCACTCATGGGCATTGAGCATTGCTTGCTGGGCCCAGCATTTATTGCTGTCCCTAGACGCCCTTGAGAAGGTTGTGGTGAGCTGCATTCTTGCACTGCTGCAGTCCCTGTGCTGTAGGTAGACCCACAATGCCCTGAGGGAGAGAATTACAGGATTTTGACCCAGTGACACAGAAGGAATGGTGATGTACTTCCAAATCAGGGTGGTGAGATTCCCTCTAGTTTTGGGCTCCCCTATCCTGGGAAAAAGACCTTGGTTATTCACTCTGTCCATGCCTTCATAATTTAATAAACCTTTATAAGGTCTCTCCTCTTGTTAATCTTTTCTGCACCTTTCAAGTTTCACAACATCCTTCCCATAGCAAGGAGACCAGAACTGAATGCAGTATTCCAAAGTGGCCTAATCAATGTCCTGTACAGCTGCAACATGACCTCCCAACTCCCATACTCAATGCACTGCCCAATAAAGGCAAGCGTACTAAATGCCTTCTTCACTACCCTGTCTACCTGTGACTCCACCTTTAAGAAACTATGAACCAACGGTCTCTTTGTCTGGTAACTTCTTCTCGCTCCCCTTGCTTTCAGGTCTCTCACTTACCCCCTCCCCTCGACCCCACTTCACTGTCCCTGTTTTTCACTCACTGTCGTTGTCTCTCCTCCTTCCTTTGACCCAGTGGACTGTGATCTACAGGATCAGCACTTCACCCTGGCCTTCACACTGGCATCGTTCTCCCTCTGTTTCATCACCCTGCCTTGCGGATTCCTCTTTGACTACTGTGGCACAACAGTAACCAGATTCTTGGCCATGTGAGTTCTCAACTTTTTATCTGCCTAGGTTGCCAATTCTGTTGGGTTGCTTATTTGCTTTTGGGTGAAATATGGGAGCTGGGCAGGACAGTGAGGGGTCCGGTTATGTGGAGCAGAGAAGGGCAATGAAGTCCGAGGAATCACAAGTCTGAGAAATTCATGAGGGGTTTGGACAAAGAAGATAAAGGAAAGATGAAGAGGCAAGGGGCAGGCCGAAGATGAAGAGCAGGGAGTGAGGATAAGTAAGTTTACAAGTGACATTAGGATTGGCCGAGTGGTTGACAGTGAGGAGGGAAGTGTTAGTTTACAGAAGGATATTGATGGATTGGTCAGAGGGGCATTTTTGATTTGATTTGATTTATTACTGTCACATGTACCGGGCTATAGTGAAAAGTGATGTTTGTGTGCTATTCAGGCAGATTGAACCATACAAAGTGCATCAAGGCAGCAGAACAGAGTGCAGAATGCAGTGTCACAGCCATAGGGAAGGTGCAGAGAGAGAGAGACATCGACATTAACCTTTGAGATGTCCATTCAAAAGTCTGATGATAGTGAGGAAGAAATTATTCTTGAATCTGTTCAAACCTTTATATCTTCTACCTGACGGATGAAGGTGGAAGAGAGTATAAGCAGGGTATGAGGGGCCTTTTATCTGTTGGTTGCTTTTCCGAGGCAGTGGGAAGAACAGGTGGAGTCAATGGATGGAAGGCTGGTTTGTGTGATGGGCTGGGCTGTGTTCATGACTCTCTGCAGTTTCTTGCAGTCTTAGGAAGAGCAGTTGCCAAACCATGCTGTGATGCACCCAGATAGGATGCTTTGTATGGTGCATCTATAAAAATTGGTAAGAGTCTTTATGGACATGCCAAATTTCCTTAGCCTCCTGAGAAAGTGGAGCCATTGCTGTGCTTTCTTGAATATAGTGTCAATGTGGAGGGATCAGGACAGATTGTCGGTATCGTCACTCCCAGGAACTTGACGCTCTCGACCATCTCCACCTCAGCACCATTGATACAGACAGGGGTGTGCCCTCCAGTCCATTTCCTGAAGTCAATGACCAACTCCTTTGTTTTGCTGACATTGAGGGAGAGATTGTTGTCTTTACACAATGTTGCTAAGCACTCAATCTCCTTTCTGTATTCTGTCCCTTCATTGTTCGAGATCCAGTCTACAGTGGTCAGCAGCAAATTTATAAATGGAGTTGAGATGGAATTTGGCCACAGAGTCATATGTATAAAAGGTGTATAACAGAGAGATAAGTACACAGCCTTATAGGGAAGCCAATATTGAGGATTCTTGTGCAGGAGGTGCTGCTGCCAATCCTTACTGATTGCGGTCTGTTCATCAGGACGTCGAGGATCCAGTTACAGAAGAGGGAGCCGAGACCTAGGTCTCGGAATTTGGAGATGAGGTGTTTTGGAATTATGGTGTTGAAGGCAGAACTGTAGTCAACAAGTAGGAACCAAAAGAACTGCAGATGCTGTAAATCAGGAGGGAGGGTCACCTGACTCGAAATGTTAACTCTGATTTTCTCTTCACAGATGCTGCCAGACCTGCTGAGATTTTCCAGCAACTTCTGTTTTTCTGTCAATAAGTAGGAGCCTGACGTAGGTATCCTTGTTATTCAGATGTTCCAGGGATAAGCGTAGGGCCAAGGAGATGGCATCTGCCGTGAACCTGTTGCGATGATCAGTGAATTGCGAAGGATCAAGGAAATCTGGGAGGCTTAGGTCACCCCACCAATTTTCACAAAGGGAGACGGAGAGGCCACGATGATGCAGTGGCTCAGTGGTTAGCCCTGCTGCCTCACAATAGAATAGAATAGAATATCCTTTATTGTCATGTGTACTCTAGTACAGAAGTACAGGTGTACAGTGAGAAGCCTTTACAATGGCTGTCTTTTAATGGCGCCATCTTAGGTACAAGTACCGAGGTACAAAACTTAGAGTAAAATAAAATTTTGTTGTATGAAACGGGATTAAAAGATAAGGTTTTATGTTACAGTCTGGTAAAAGTACCATACAGCAGCAGCTCAGCACATGGCGCCTGGCCCAAGTCCAACAACTGTCCCACATCACACCAGCATCTAGTCAGCTCCTCACTGGCACTCAGTGGCAACAAGATAAGTCGCACTTTACTGGGATTTGCCTCCTTCGCGCCACTCCAGGATTTGGGATTCCCCACACAGTGTTCCAGGGCTTGCAGCCCACACAGTGTTTCGGCTCGTTCCCCAGGCTCGCCGGTTTTTGCTTCCGTTGCTGAGGAGAGATGATGGGACAGAAGAAGAAAGGAGAGAAGAGATAAAGAACAGGCAGGGCAGAGGAGCTCCGGCACAGTGCCAGGGACCCATCCCTCAGGCAACTGTATGAAGTTTGCACGTTCTCCCCGTATCTGCATAGGCTTCCTCCCCCAGTCCAAAGATATGCAGGTTAAGTGGATTGACCATGCTAAATTGTCTGGGGACATGCAGATTAGATAAATTAGCCATGGGAAATGAGGTGTTACGGGGATAGGAAGGGATGCTGTTCGGAGGGTCAGTGCAGGTTGATGGGCTGAATAGCTGCTTTCCACACTGTATATTCTAGGTTGGAGAATGAGCTGCAGCGTGGAGAGAAGCATGAAGGTACAGTGGTTGGAGGGGCAGTACTGAGGGCAGAAAGAGTGGAGATGGGAAAGAAAGGACAGAAGGTGAAAAGGGATTGGAGGGAAGAGGCAGGAGTTGGGTGCACAAGAAAGAACTTTATGGGGAAGTTTGATGGGAGAAAGAAAAGTGGTTGGAAGGGTTTGGACTCAGAACTGGGTGAGGCCAGTCTGGGCATTAGTTGGAGTGAGAAGAGGAGGGGGCAGGTAATCAATGGATGGAGAGGACAGGAATAAAGGCAGAATAGCCCCATTGGTAATCACGTTCTGAGGCAACAAACTTTGTTTCATTTTGACCAAGATTCTGTATTTAGCGTGAGCCGTTCTACAGTGGCCCATTTTGAATGATATTGCAATAAACACCTTTAAAATATTTGTTACTTAATCAAATTCAGGAGGAACTTCAGTGAGAAAGGTCACATCGCGTATCCACATTGCAATCTTGTCTATTATTTGGCCTTCTAGGGTATGTGGGTGTAGCTAAAAAAAGCCAGCATTAATCACCCATCCTTAATTGCTCTGGGGTGAGCGATAAACTGGTCTGAATGACACTGAGTAATTGAGACCTTATTTGGGTCAGATGAAAGGGTAAACGGAGCAGAATGTGACGATGAGAGAGCCTAGTCTTTCATCACACTCTTTTTCTTCATCTCCCTAGATCTCTTTACACCACTGCCACTTTAATGATCGCCTTCTCCACTGCAGGTGAGTCTAACACCTTGATGTTTGTTCGAATCCTAGCAACTGCGTAAGGATGAAATCCAGTCCGTAAAGCCTGTCAATAATTACCTAAAATATACAGAACCGAAAGATGTTATTCATTCTCATAATTTACTAATATTCCTTCCTGTCATAAATTCTCTCACATATCTGAATAATCAGTATTGATTAGTACTCAGACTTCATTGAATCCCTACAGTGTTGCAGCAGACCATTTGGCCCATTGAGTCCACACCAACCCTCTGAAGAGCATCCCACCCAGAGCCACCCCACTACCCTATTCCTGTAACCCTGCATTTCACATGGCTAAACCACCTAACCTCCACATCTCTGTACCTGTGGGGGGAAACTTATGCAGGCATGGGCAGAATGTGTAACTCCACACAGACAGTCGCCCAAGGGTGGAATCAAACCAAGGTCCCTTGCACTGTGTGGGAGCAGTGCTAACCACTGAGCCACGGTGCAGCTATCTTGGTTCACATTAAATACACATACTGTTCATCTCAACTAACTCATTGGTAAGCAAATTCCACATCATCCCCTCTCCCTGGCTTTGTGTTGTGTTCCCCATTGGATTCATTGATGAGTATCAGACATCAATGACCTACAGGCCCTCAAGTTGAACTTGAGCTCTGTATCCTTCATCCGAAGGCTTCCTAATTCTAATGATCTTCATTACGGATCCCTCAGTTTTCTGAGAGAAAAGAGATTCAGCCTCCGTTCCTTTTCTGACACTTAAACCCTCACAAATTCTTTTACCCCTTCTCTATGCACTCCCTGGGATGCCTCATTGGTCTTCACACGATGCAGTGACCTGAAATGCACATCATTTTCCAAATACTACGAAACGACATTAATATAATTTTGGAATGATTTCAGTTCTTTGCTATTTTATCCTTCTGGAAAATTCCCAAATAGTTGTTATCTATCGCCTGATTAATCTGCCTTGCTCCTTCTCCCAGCTTGTGCTTTGGACTCTCTGGTCCCTTTACTCATTTGTCCTCTTTAGATTATTGTTTGTTTTCTCACAGTTGATACAGGTTGTCTATTCCCTGTCCAAAATGCAGCAATTCCAGTGTAAGCTTGTCAGTATTTATTTGTAAATGAAGTGCCCAATCCCATGCTTTCTCACAGTGTTGTGTTAGTATTGACTGTTCCGTTTCAATTTGGTGTCATCGGAAACTCATGTGGACAATGGAATGGAGAAGGTGGAAGTAACATGTTTCTTTTGAAGTCCATGTTTCTAAATTTGGGGAGAAAAAAACAGCAGTGCTGTCATCAGTGTTTGACTGTGTGAGGAATATATGAAGATTTACCGCCATTGTGCTTAAAGTAATTCTTCTTTACCTAAGGATTGGGTTTGGGTTAGGGTTAGCAATCCTCTTATAAACTATTATTGGCCCTGGAAGTTCTAGCTGCTGTACAGTCATCCAGGGTCTGTAGCCCAGAACATGGGTCATGAAGCTGGACCCATGATAAATGGTAGTGGGGACCACCTTCTAAACTTTCAGTCTCCCTTATTAATGAATGAGTTCTCAATTCGCTGTACTCTCTGCTTTCTACACTAAAGCCTAGTCATGAAATGTTGTCGGTACAGAGGGCTTCTGAGTCTACGTATTCCTCAGTCCCATTATGAAACATTCCCCTTTTCTGAATCTGGAAAAGGATGGGAAGACATTGAAGCTTACTGTCCGAGGATGTGAATGGAGTGAGTACAGGACCAGCACAGTAGCAGTGCAGTGGTATGCATTTATTATCAGAGGGACAGTACTGAGTCTGCTGAATGTGCAGCCAGGAGTGGGATTGATACACTGTCATAGAGGCAATCCAGAGAGAACTTCTAACATTGAAGGAGGAGAATTGATGATCAAGTCAACTCGCAAAGTACGGCTAATGATTCAGGGCTTCGCAGTGCAGGGGCAGTACTGTGGGTATCACTGGAACATAGGAACGGGAGGAGGCCATTCAGCTCCTCAAGTCTGTTCCACCATTCATGACTGATCTGTGGCCTAACTCCATATCTTTGGCCCATATCTATTAATATCTTTGCTGAACCAAAACTAAGCCGCCTGACATGTACTTTTCACCTCACGCTGTAGAAGCATTAATCATAGAAGCATACAATCCCTGCAAGTGCAGATAGAGGTCATTCAGCCCAGTGAGTCTACACCAACACTTCAAACAACATCCCACCCTATCCCTGTAATCCTGCACTTCCTGTGGCCAATCCACCTAACCTACACATCCATGGACACTATGGACAATTTAGCATGACCAATCTACCTAACCTGCACATCTTGGACTGTGGGAGGAAACCAGACCACCTGGAGGAAATCCACGCAGACGTGGGGAGAACATGCAAACTCCACACAGACAGTCACCTGAGGGTGGAATTGAACCCAGGTCCCTGGCACTGTGAGGCAGCAGTGCTAACCACCACACTACCCAAAAAAGGCATTGCTGAGATTTAAATTCAGGATCCCCTGTTCATAAGACAGGCACTTTAAGCCATAAAGTAAAATACAGGTTAGAATAAAATCATTCATTCATTAACCCTTTGAGCCCTCCTGTATTGCACTGTATCTTTATGGGAGTCCATTGTTCCTGTCTCAGTGAAAATTGTCTGTCTTTTTCCCCACATTTCTACACTGCTTCAACTGATGGACAACCTTGGCTATAAAGTGTTTGATGATGACATGAGACTACACGTAGTTGCAGCAACACAAGTCCCTTTTTTATTTTTATATCTCTTAACATTCTCACCCTCTGTTCTCTCGCAGCTTCTGCAGCACTGCTGTTCCCTGCAGCCTGCATGATTGCAGGAGGTGGAATCCTCTTCTTCACAACCAACGTACAGGTAACAGCCAATCACTTGGCAGAATATCTACAGGGAACTTTGCACTGAAAGAGACTCAACATAGAGACAAACTCAGAGATTGCTGAAGAAACTCAACAGGGTCTTGTAGCATCTATAGAGAGAGAAACTGAGTTAATGTTACAAGTCCAGTGACCCTTCTTCATAACCCTTCTTCAGTTGAGGGTGTACAGCCCTGTCACAGAGTCAGTACTGAAGGAGAGTGACACTACTGGGCTTCAGTAACCATGCAGTATTACAGGATCAGCATTCCGAAAGTGTGGCAGTGTCTCGCAGAACAGTACTGAAGAGTTCTGTATTGTCAGTCTGATAGTACTGAGGGATCCCTGCATTGTATGAGAGTCTAATACTGAGGGAATGCTGCAGTGCCTGAGGGTCAACGCTGAGTTGAACCTTTAGAGGGATTGACTATTGATTCTGGGTGAACATTGGCTGCATTTCAATGATGAATGTTGGCTAGCCTATCAGTAGTACTGCACGCTCTAATCCAGTAACTCCTCCTCATTACTGACTGGGCAGTATTCTGGCAGTACTGCTGTTCTGACCAAAAACCCTTCAGTACCTGAGACAGTGCAGCGACGTTCTGATACAGTGGAAAAGCAGTACTTCCCCACAAATAGTGTGTAGTGCCTCTTCCCAACTAAAGCTCTGAAGTTCGAGGTCTCCCTCAATATTGCCACTCTGACCATGTAGTGCTGAACCTTCAACAGGGCAAACCCTGGCTGAAAGTCCAGCATTTTAATCAGACTAATCTCTTTCAATTGTATAGAATGCTCTTCTGATTTTTCTCATCCCTCCCTCCACAGTAGGTCAGCATTTATTGAGGGCGGTTATTTGTCAACCGCTGTAGGCCGCACCAGCAAATGATCTTGCATCCTTGAAGGTCATCAGCAAACCGGTGGTTAGCACTGCTGCCCCACTGTGCCAGGGATGGGGTTCAGTTCCAGCCTCGGTCGACTGTCTGTGTGGAGTATGCATGTTCTCCCTGTGTCTGTATGGATTTCCACTCACAGTCCAAAGATGTGCAGGTTAGGTAGATTAGCCATGGTAAATGTGGGGTTATGGTGATCTGGTGGGTCTGGGCAGGATGCTCTACGAAGGGTCAATGTAGACTTGATGGGCTGAATCACCTCTTTCCACACTGAGGGATTCTATAAATTGACTGAAGATCCCAGCATCTACCGCTCTTTGGGAAAGTAAATTCCACAGATTCATGACCCTATGAAAGAAGTAATTCCTCTTCATCTCTGTTTTAAACTTGCTACCTCTTATGCTAAATTGATGACCTCCCATTTTAGATTGCCCCATATGAGGAAACATCCTCTCTATGTCTATACTGTGCGAGATATAGCTCTCTTAGTGCAAGGCTGAGATTGGATCCAGGCCTATTACCACTTGGAACACACCACTGATGGCCAGAAGGGTTTGAAGGCTTTACATTCCCTACCTGAACCCTCACAACTCACTGATTGTTTCTGTTCTCTCTGGCCACCAGACTGGGAACCTATTCGGGAACAAACGCTCCACTGTCATCACGCTGTACAATGGGGCTTTTGGATCATCAGCAGCCATGTTTCTAGTGGTTAAGGTGAGGTGCGTGACCAGCAAGCTCCATCTCAAAGGGAACAAACAGATGGAGTTCTGGGACAAATACTGTTCTAAACGGTGCTTCACTTAAACTTAAGTTGGGAGAGTGTGGCAGCAGATAATGTACTAGCTTTAACCACCTTCCAGAAAAAAAATCACTGCCTTTTTAAATTCATTCATGGGTTGTAGTGTCACTGGCCATTTATTGCCCATTCTAGAGGGCAGCCTTAAGTCAACCTGTGGGTGTGGAGTCCCATGTAAGCCAGACCAGGTAAGGATGGCAGTTTCCTTCCCTAAAGGATGTCAGTGAACCAGATGGAACAAAAACATAAGTTGCTGGAAAAGCTCAGCAGGTCTGGCAGCATCTGTGACAAAAAAAAATCAGAGTTAACATTTCGGGTCCAGTGTTCTGAGGAAGGGTCACCGGACCCAAAGCATGAACTCTGATTTTTTTTCTTCACAGATGCTGCCAGACTTGCTGAGCTTTTCCAGCAACTTATGTTTTTGTTCCTGATTTACAGCGTCGGCAGTTCTTTTGGTTTTTATTTAGTGAACCAAATGGGTTTTTACAACAATCAACAAGGGATTCATGGTCATCAGTTGCTGGGTCTGTGGATTAATAGTCCAGTGATAATACCACTAGGCCATCACCTCTCCACCTGCAAGGATGGTAGAGACAGAAACCCTCATCACATTTAGATGTGCACTTCCAATGCTAAGGCTATGGGCCAAGTGCTGGAAAATGGGATAGGAAAGTTAGGTGCTTGTTTTTGACCATTGCAGCCTCGATGGGCTGAAGGGTCTTTCTCTGTACTGCTAATCCTCTGTGGATATCTTCCCATTGCCAGAGATAATGGCTGAGGGAGAGGCTGGGCAGAATGGTGGTTAACTGTGGAGAATACATGGGTGTGGCAACAGCAGAGAATGGACTGAGGTACAAGGAGGTGGCAAAGAAATGAAAGATACAGTAAAAGTGAGAGCCAAGGAATGATTGAGGAAGCAGTGAAAAGGCAGGGTGGTGTATGAGATAAGGCTAGAGAGGCATTAGGGACTGAACAGGAACGAATTGGGTGATTGTGTGGACATCTCCCTGTGTTTGGGTTTCCTCCAGGTGCTCCGGTTTCCTCCCACAGTCCGAAGATGGATTAGGGTGGATTGGCCATGCTAAATTGTCCCATGGTGTCCAGGGATGTGTCGGTTAGGGTGGATTGGCCATGCTAAATTGCCCCATAATGCCCAGGGATGTGTAGGTTAGGGTGGATTGGCCATGCTAAATTGCCCATAGTGTTCAGCAATGTGTAGGTTAGGTGGATTGGCCGTGCTAAATTGCACATAGTGTCCAGGGATATGTAGGTTAGGTGGATTGGCCATGAGAAGTGCAGGGTTACAGGGATAGGGTGGGAAGCTGCTTGGATGGTCAGTGCAAACTCAGTAGGCCAAATGGCCTCCATCTGCATTGTAGGGATTGTATATTTCTGTGAATGAGGAAGAGGTGGAAGGATTAAATGGAGCCTTGTGAGAGCTAGCAGTAATACGTATTTCATTTCTCCTCATGCTGACACATCTTTTCTAGGGTTTGTACGAGTCTGGTGTATCCCTGAGATGCATGTTCATCTTCATCAGCTGCTTCAGCTTCGTCCAAATTTGTAGTACCCTTTTCCTGCTCCCACGGACACAAATTCCCTACCCGCTCCCAAAGGTCTACAGCTACGGGTAAGGAGAAGAACAGTGAGTGTGTCTAAATCTGCAATCCAATCAAAGGATTTAGGTGCTTTCTCAAGTTCACTGGAAAGGCTAGAATCTAATTGCGGAATTTCCAGAGGTTTTCGGAGGGTGGCATAGTGGCTCAGTGGTTAGCACTGCTATCCGACAGTATCAGGGACCCAGCCTTGCTCCGGTTTCCTCTCACAGTCCAGAGATGTGCAGATTAAGTGGATTGGCTGTGCTAAATTTCCCCATAGTGTACAGCCAAGATCCTATTGAATGCTACAGCAGGCTGAATAGCCTACTCCTGTTCCTATTATCTAATGGATTGAATCAGAATTGGACCCTTGAATTGATGGTAATGGCAAAATGGGGGATATGTCAGTCCATGACATTACAGATTATGATTGAATACGATGCTGCTGCTGTTGAGGGCCCAAATTTCCTTCATGATGCCCAGTTTTGAGTCATGCAATCTGGTGAAATTGATCATATTTAGCAGAATAATAGTCTCATTCAACATAACAGAAGAAATCCTTAGTGTGAATGATGGAATCCTTCGACGTAAGGCCTCAGCAGAGACCGCTCGTATCTATACTCTGATGGGAGATGCCTCTGTTATAAGTAAGTGGTCAAGTCAAATAAGTTTTTCCCCCTCTTGTTGATGCCCCCATTCCCTGCCGCAGACCAAGTGGAGCAGTTGTATCCTTTACGGTTGAATGTTGGTCTTGTAGAGACACACTTTGTAATGGATATTAAAGTCCTCCACCCAGAGCACATATGTGCCCTTACCATGCAGTGTTCACCCCATTTGGAGTTCCACATGAATGGGTACTGGTTTATCTGTCGGAATTGCCCCTTTCTGTCTGTTGTGTACCCCTGCATTAATGAGATATCCCCTCTTCGTTTGTACAAAATAGTTTTGATTGTCCGAATTGTGCCTTGTACTTGACAAACAGATTCTTTCACTGTTTGGATAGGATCACTTGGACACATTTCGGATTGAAATCATCATGCCAAGAGCAGGAAACTATGAGCCAGATGAAAGCTGTAAGAAGTGGAGATGGAACCGTGAGGTGGACCCCCAGGAAACAGATGGAGCTGGAAGAGCCCGACAGGGAGATGTCTAAAATCATACAACCAGACGGGGGAGACGGAATGGAAAAGAAGGAAATGATTGATAGTTTGAAAACTCAGACCAAAGGACCAGGAGGTTCAAAAACATTCTCGCTCTCTGCCACCCATTCCCACCTTCTCTCTTATCTTGTCAATTCCCTTTTCTCCTTCCTCCTGTCCTTCCCATTGGGCCAAGGAGTACCAGATGGAGTTTAATGCAGATAAATTCAAGGTGTTGCATTTTAGTAAGGCAAGCCAGAGCAAGAATTACAGTTAATGGTAGGGCTGTGGGAACTGTTGTCGAAAATAAAAACATAGGGGTGCGTAGTTCCTTGAAAGTGGAATCACAGGTAGACAGGGTTGATGAAGAAGGCATCTGGCATGCTTGCTTTCATCAGTCAGAGTGTTGACTATAGGAGTTGGGATGTTTGTTACAACCTTACAAGATATTGATAAGGCCACATTTGGAATGATACATGAAATTCTGGTCGCTCTGCTTTCGGAATGACGTTGTTAAATTGGAAAGGGTGAAAAGAGGATTTACAAGGAAGTTACCGAGACTGGAGGGTTTGAGTTATAAGGAGAGGTTGGGTAGGCTGGGACTTCTTTCCCTCAGGTGTAGGAAGCTGAGGGGTGACCTCATAGAGGTTTATAAAATCATGAGGGGCATGGATAGGGTAAATAGTTAAGATCTTTCCCCCAGGTTAGGGCAGTCCAAAACTAGAGAACATAGGTTTAAGGTGAGAGGAGAAAAATTTAAAAGGGACCTGAGTGGCAACATTTTCTCACAGACGGTGGTGTGTGTATAGACCAAGCTGCCAGATGAAGTGGTAGAGGTGGGTGCAGTTGTACCATATAAAATACATTGGAACATGTGCATGGATAGGAATGGTTTAGAGGGATGCAGGCTAAATGCAGACAAATGGGACTAGTTCATTTTAGGAAACCTGGTCGGCATGGACAAGTGGGGCCAAAGAGTTCAGTTGCAGGCTTTGTGAGGAAAACGTGTGAGAATTGGAATTATGTCATGAAACATCTCAAAAGGCCAGGACAACCATAAGGGGTCAAAGGTCACATTCTGTTGCCTCAGCTGTTGTGATGAAGGAGTGGAAGGTTTCTGCCTGCCACTATTTTTGATTTTGTTCTTGTTTTTCAGTGATCTGCGCAAGTACGGACTTGTTTCTCTCTTCTTCAGCTCTTCCCCCTTTTAACTCTTTGTTTGTTCCTCCCCGCCACCCCCCCCACTCCCTCCTGCTACAACCCAACAAGCAGCGGAAAAGGACATCCCCTCGTTCAGGAGCTGCATCCTCTCAAAGGTCTTCCTCACTCACCTGCTCTGGCTTTCAGTTATACAACTCCGGCATTTGCTCTACATCGGTACCCTCAACCCCATGCTCAACCTGCTCGCCAACGGTGACTCCAGGCAAGGTAAGGAGGTACAGGAGAGTATACTTATGGCAGAGGATACCACTGGGGTGTTGAAAGAGAAGGAGAGAGACTGTGATAATGGAAGGGAGGAAATAGATTGGCAGGGCTATGAAGATTAAAAACAGAAAAATGCAAGGAAAAGGGTGTGTGGATCTATTTGGTGGAATGGCAGCTAGTAAGGTAACATTTATTGCTGAGTCCTAATGAGCACCTCACTTTGCATTTCAGAGCTAGCCACAGTTCTACTTCCACATAAACAGGAGGCTGGGAAAGCACTGGGGGTGGGAGCTGAGCCCCAGTGGCTAAATGGATAAGGCAGTGGCCTCCTAAACCAGGGATTGTGTGTTCATGTCCCATCTGGGGTGTTTGACTGTAGGGCCCTCATGTGGTGCAGTGGAAACATACCTACATCTAGACTGAGAGACCTCAGTTCAAGACCCACCTGCTCCATAGTTATGTAGTGACATCTCGAGCAGCTTGATTAGGTGGTAAGGCCTTATAGCTTTTCACCACAATACACAGTGATGTTCAGTCCAGATTTAGATATTTGTTTTTAAGCAAGCTGTCCAGGAATGTTACAGCACAACTCTGGAGCAGGTGGGACTCAAACCCTAACCTCCTGGCTCAGAGGTATAGACACTACCACTGCACCACAATGTCCACCAGTCCAGGTTTATTGATCACATTTAAATTTCACAAGCTGTCATGGTGTGATTTAAACCCGTCTCTAGAGCGCATTATGCTGGCTGTCAGAATTACTGCCTTGTAACATTGGAACGTCGTCACCACCTCTCCCAATAGAGGCAGAAATGGGAGTCAGTGGTAATGAGAGGGAAAGCAAGAGATGGTCAATAGGACGGGAGAGTTTCCTCTCCCTGGTTTCAGGGTGGCAGCTGGTGACTGGGGAAGTTTCGCAAAAGGCCAGTGTTAGGATCACAACTATTGACATTATGTATTAACCATCTAGACAAAGGATCGAGGGCATTGTTGCTATGTTTGCAATGGCACAAGGGTAGGTGGAGGGACAGGTAGTGAGGAGGCTGCAGATGGACTTGGACAGAATAGGAGAGTGAGCAAAGAAGTGGAAGATGAAATTCAGTGTGGGAAAGGATAAGGTTATGTACTTTGATAAGAAGAATCAAGGCATAGACTATTTTCTAAAAGGGGAGCAGCTTCCGAAATCTGAAGCATAAATGGACTTGTAAGTCCCAGTTCAGAATTCTCTTCAGGTTAACGTACCAGCTCAGTTGGCAGTTAGGAGGTCAAATGCAATGTTAGCATTAATTTCAAGATTGCCAGAATACAAGAGCAGAGGTGCTTTGGTCAGACCGCATTTGGAATATTGTGAACAGTTTTGGGCCCCTTATCTAAGGAAGGACATGATGGCCTTGGAGGGGGTTTGGAGGAGGTTTACAAGAATGATCTCAGGGATGAAGGGCTTGTCATATGTGGAGAGGTTGAGGGCTCTGGGTCTGTACTCAATGGAATTTAGAAGGATGAGGGGAGATTGATCAAAACTTACAAAATACTGAGGTCTGAACAGAATCAACGTGAAGAAGATGTTTCCATTGGTAGGAGAGACTACGACCCGAGGGCACAGCCTCAGAGTGGAGGGATGACCCTTTAGAACTGAGATCAGGAGGAATTTCTTCAGCCAGAGGGTGGTGAATCTGTGGGACTCATTACTGCAGAAGGCTGTGGAGGCCAAGTTATTGAGTGTCTTTAAGATAGAGATAGGGTGGGTTCTTGATTATAAGGGGATCAAGGTCTAGGGGGAGAAGGCAGGAGAATGGGGTTGGGAAACATATCAGCCATAAATGAACGATGGAGCAGACTCAATGGGCCAAATGGCCTCATTCTGCTCCTCTACCTTATGGAGAGAGAAAAAGAGCAAAGGTTAGCGTGCATAGTTTAAATTCTGCATTGGAGTGGGTGACATTTTGCTGATGTGCACTCTCAAGGTAAGGAGCCAGCTCCCTGTGTCTCAGGACTTCTGACTCTGTCTGTCCATCTAAGGGTAAGATCTGAGCCCCATGTAAAACATACACTCTGCACATTGAGCATGAGCTCAGCAGCTGTTCCTGGAGCAGCAATTCAGTAACATGAGCTGAAAGGCAATAGCATCTGATTAAGTATCAACAATAAAACTGGGAAATCCATTGTTTGTGTTCTGAAATCAATTAGCAATGGTGACCAGGGAGAATTCAAATTGTGGTATCACGAATTTGGCCTACTAATGTGTTTTTGGGAAGCTAGTTTGCAATATAAAACCTGACCTACCATTTCTAAGTGATTGCTAGGATATGGTTTTCAGTCTGATTTAATTTTCCCCTATGTTTAATCCTTACCTTGCGACTTCACCCTCAGGGACAAATGAAATCACCCATACCTGAAAGCCAGTGCATGAAGCTTGGTAAACTTTCATCATCTTTTGTTTGGAAGGTTGCACTGTAGAAAACAACAGCTTCCCTCCCCACCACCCCCTTTCTGAGGATAATGCGTACAAGCCTTGGCAGTTCAGCACTTGTTACAGTTACAATTTACTCATTCCTCTTTTTTTGTTTCTGTCCCTCAGTAGGCAGACTGACAAATGCCTTTGCCATCACACAAATGGGCAGTATTTTCTGTGCCCCTTGGAACGGGCTGATTATGGACCGGCATAAACGCAAAGGGAAACCAGCAGCTGGTGCCTCAGGTAATTCAAGTTTCATGCTACACCTCTGTCCCTGGTGTTCAATCACCCAGTTCCCAATACACAAATTCAGAAGGCAATTCCTAGAATTGTTCACAGCAGAAAACTAGTAAATTTTAAAGATTGTGAGGTTTCCTGCCTCAACTACCCTCCCAAGCAATGCATTCCAGACACCCGCTACGCTCTGGGTGAAGATCTTTTTCTTCAAATCCCCTCTCAACCTCCTGCCTCTCACTTTGAAATGATGCCATCTTGTTATTGACCCCTCCATAAGAGGAACGGCTGCTTTCTATCCTGTCCATGCCCCCTTGTAACCTCATACACCTCTATCAGGTCCCTTGTCAACCTTCTCTGCTCCAAAGAAAACAACCCAAGCTTATCCAGCCTCTCTTCATTGCTGAAAGGCTCCATCCCAGGCAACATCCTGGTGAATCTCCTCCAGTGCAATCATATCCTTCCTAAAACATGGAGACCAGAACTGCACACTGTACTCCAGCTGTGGCCTAACCAAAGTCCTGCACAGTTCCAATACGACCTCTGTGTTCTTATAATCTGTGCCTCAACTGATAACAGTAAGCGTTCCACCCACATTCTTCACTGTTCGGCTAACTAACCTTCAGGGATTTGTGGACAAGCACCCCAAGATCCCTCTGTTCCTCTGAGCTTCCCAGTGTCCTGCCATTCATTCAGTACTCCCTTGTCTTGTTTCTCCTTCCAGAGTGCATCACCTCACACTTATCAGTGTTACATTCCAAAGACCTTGGAATGCAGGTTCATAGCTCCTTGAAAGTGAAGTGTGAGGTAGACAGTTCTGAGGAAGGGTCACTCGACCTGAAACACTAACTCTTATTTCTCTCCATAGATGCTGCCACACCTGCTGAGCTTTTCCGGCAATTTCTATTTTTGTCCCAGGTAGACCAGATAGTAAAGAAGGCATTTGGTATGCTAGCCTTTATTGGTCAGAGCATTGAGTACAGGAGTTGGGAGGGTCATGTTGAGGCTGCACAGGACATTAGTTAGGCCACTTTTGGAATACTGTGTTCAGTTCTGCTCTCCCTGCTATAGGAAGGATGTTGTTAAACTTGAAAGGGTTCAGAAAAGATTTACAAGGATGTTGCTGGGGTTGGAGGGTTTGAGCTGTAGGGAGAGTCTGAATAGGCTGTGGTTATTTGCCCTGGAGTGAAGGGGGCTGAGAGGTGACCTTACAGACATTTATAAAATCATGAGAGGCATGGATACGATGAATAGCCAAGGTCTTTTCTCTGGGGTTGGAGAGTCAAATCTAGATGGCATAGGTTTAAGGTGAGAGGGGAAAGATTTAAAAGGGACCTAAGGGGCAACTTTTTCACAGAGTGTGGTGCACATATGGAATGAGCTGCCAGAGGAAGTGGTGGAGGCTGGTACAGTTACAGCATTTAAAAGGCACCTAGATGGGTATATGATTAGGAAAGGTTTAGAGGGATAAGGGCCAAATGCTGGAAAACAGGACTAGATTAATTTAGGATATTTGGTCGGCATGAACAGGTTGGACTGAAGGCTCTGTTTTCCATGCTGTACAGCTCTATGACTTTCTGATGCTATCTCAGGTATAAACATTCCATTTCCTTCCAACTTCCAAATGCCATAGATTCTATGAATCTATGAATCTAAGTGTGATCATGAAACTCCAAATTGAAATTAATGCCCGTGGGATATCTCCTGATCCACTCCATCATAGTCTTAGTTCACCTTGGTGTCAATACTCGGTGCCTTACCAGACTCGATAAAATGCAGATCACTCCCAGTCCCAGATAATCCAGGTTTAAACATGCCATTCACTGATGCTGCTGTGGTTGGAATATGTCTCTTTCCTACAGGCAAAGATTATCTTCATGGCTGTTTTGGTGATTATTGAGTGCTGATCAAATGTTTGTTGGTATAGTTTAATCTTCCTCCTCTTTATTCCCCCATCCCCAGAGGATTGTGCCACCTCGCAGAAGCTGGCTGCCATGAAGTCGACAGTACTGTCTCTCACCATTACTGTCACACAGGCCATCATGTTTGCTGTCTGTGCCACCATCCCTGTGCTGGAGGCTCAGTACCTGACCTTCATCTTACAAGTGGTCACTCGCGCGTTCCTGTACGGAGGGGATGCAGCATTCATCGCTCTCGTGTAAGTCAGTGCGCGACTCCTAAACCTGTTTCGCATGGCAACACTGTCAAAGGCTTGATCTGCTGCTTTGGGAGCAGGAGTCTAGATAGACTCTGATAAACTGAGTGGTCTGACATCCTCAAACGGGGGCCACATCAGAGTCTTCCCAGACTCATTGGTCTGCTCCCTCAGAGAGCGAGAGAGAGACAGACAGACAGAGGTAGCTGGTGGTGGTTTAACCTGAGGTTCTCAGGCCAGGACAGATGTTGAGAAGGAGCATCCTACATGGTGACCTCAGCAGGTATGGGAATTGAGCTCACACTGTTGGCGTCACTTGCCAGCCATCCAAGCTAACCCACCTGCTGGGGTGAGGTGGGGGTGGGGTGCAGCCAGAAGCCAGTTGTCATGCTGGGTCTAGGATTCCCAGGACTAATAATCCAGGGCGGAGCCAGTTTACTTCAGGGGCATATGGAAACTCGGAACCAGAGTCCTGTAGATTGCGCAGGGAGGAGACACTGGTCTAGTGATTTTGTCACTGGGCTATTAATCCAGAGACTCCGGAAATGTTCTCCCCATTTGGATTCAAATCCTGCCATGGCAGATGGCAGAATTTAAACTCAATTCAAAAACATCTGGAATTAAGAGTACACCAATGATCATGAAACTGTTGTTGACTTGTGAAAATCCCAACTGGGTTCACTAGTATCCTTTAGGGAAGGAAACTGCCATATAACCTGTAAAGCTGGAAAAGCGCAGCAAGTCAGACATCATCCAAGGAGCGGGAAAATCAATGATTTGGCCAAAACCCTTTTGTCTGATGTACTGTGCTTTTCCAGCTTCACACTTATTGACTCTGGCTTCCAGCATCTACAGTCCTTACTGTCTCCATGCCATCCTCACCTGGTCTGTGACTCCAGGCCCACAGCAATGTGGTTGACTTTTAAGTGCCTTCTGGATAATTAAGGATGGGCAATAAATGTTGGCCCAGATAGCAACACCCACATCCTTTGAAGGAATTAAGAACTTTTAAAAATTGCGTTGAATGCATTCACGCCGTTAGAGTTGGATCCCCATATCCTGCAAACTCTCGCTAGCCTCTTATATCATGGATTTTGAGAGAAGACCCATCTCAGGCATGACACTGTGGCGTAGAAAGGGTTCAGTTGTGGAACAGATCAAAACCAACTTCCAGTAAATACCATGAAGTATACGTTCCTTTAAGAAATTCGAGAGAGAAATACTGACCCAACAAAAGGCCAGAATGTGAAACCCACTATTACAATGAGTGGTTAGGAACAACAGTATAGATACATTCAGGGGAAAGCTGGACAGACACTTGAGGGGGAAATATTTTAAGAACATAACCGCTAAGAGCAGGAGTAGGCCATTCAGCCCCTCGAGCCTGCTCTGCCATTAAATACAATCATTGCTGATCTCATCACAGCCTCAACTTCACTTTCCTGCCCGCTCTCCATAATCCTTCAACCCATTGCTCATTAAAAATCTGTCTATCTCTTCCTTCAATTTACTCAATGATCCAGCATCCGCTGCACACTGGGGGAGTGAGTTCCACAGATCCTCGACCCTTTGAGAGAAGTAATTTCTCCACATCTCTGATATAAATCTGCCAGCCCTTATCTTAAAACAATGGCCTTTCGTTCTAGATTGCCCCACACGAGGAACCATCCATTCTACGTCTACTTTGTCAGTCCCCTTCAGCATATTATATCCCTCTATGAAATCTCTCATTCTTCTAAATTCCACAAATTGTAGGCCTAAACCTATTCTTTCATGAAATGTAGGCATTAATTGCAGCATTTGTTGTCCACCCTTAATGGCCATTGGAGGCACTCAGAGACAACCACGTCACTGTGAATTTGAATCATTGGCCCATGTGTGGGCCAGGCCATGTTAAAGATGTCAAAGTGCCTTCCCCAGACTGTACCCATGAACTAGAGGCTTTCTGTTTTGAATGAGTCAACAACAGCTTCATTATTACTGTCACAGAGAGGAATCCATAATACAGATGATTTGTTGTGAAGCAAAATTTAAATTTGAGTTTAGTTAGTTTGACACAACAGGATTTGGAACCATGTTTCAAAAGACAGCACAAGCCTGGGTTTAGCAATCACTGGCACTGTGATATTACCATGACACCAGATTTCTGCTAATATGGAGATGGATCAGTTTCAGATGTGTGCCAGGTCAGTCATATATAAAATCAAGCATGTACTTGTGCTGGTTGGCCCTTTCTCTACAGGACACTGTGAAGTTTGAGTTCATAATCTCTTCCATCTCTCTCTTTTTCTCTCATGCAGGTTTCCTTCCTGCCATTTTGGGAAGGTCTATGGACTGATGCAAGCGCTCTCAGCTGTTGTCTCTCTGCTTCAGTATCCTTGCTTCACTTTTATCCAGGGACCCTTGCAAGGTGACCCACTTTATGTGAGTACCGGCATGTAGTGATGACCCAATTCTCTCAAAGATTAGACGCCAGAGATTCTGTTGTCAATGCAGAGGCAAATATAACTAATTCGTATGATGGAGAGTTTCTCACCTATCTCCTGTGGTTCGACACATAGACAGCCTTGTTGATCTTCAAGGGGCCCTATTCTCTCCCTAGTTACTCTTCTGCCCTTAATGTACTTGTCGACTCTCTTAGGATTCTCCTCAACCTTAGGCCAGAGCTATCTCATATCCGCTTTATGCCCTCCTGAATTTTCCTCTTAAGGGATACTCCTACGTTCCCCCATATTCCTTCAGGGATTCACTTGATCCCAACTCTCCCTTCTTTGTCTTCACCAGAGCCTCAGGATAGGCTGGGACTTTTTTTCCTTGGAGCTTTGGAGGCTGGTGTGTGATCTTGTAGAGGTTTATAAAATCATGAGGTACATGGATAAGGTGAAAAACCAAGGTCTTTATTCCCAGGATAGGGAAATCCAAAACTAGAGGGCATAGGTTTAAGGTGCAGGGGGAAAGATTTAAAAGAACTTTTTCATGCAGATGGTTTTGCACGTATGGAACAAGCTGCCAGAGGAAGTGGTGGAGGCTGGTACAATTACAACATCTAAAAGATAGGGTACATGAATAGGAACGGTAGAGGAAATTGGGCCAAACGCAGGCAAATAGGATTAGTTCAGTTGGGATACCTGGTCAGCATGGACAAGTTGGATCAAAGAGTCTGTTTCCGTGCTGTATTACTCGATGACTGTACAGAGATTTCGTGAGAGAGAGAGAGAAAAACACTGACACAAATAGGTCAAGACACAGAACAAGAAACCTTGAGTTGAATTTGCCATGCCTCTCCCATTGGACTGGTTTCAAAGATCAAGGTCAACCCCAGGTCTTTAAGAGTCCTGAATCTGTGAAAGATTGATGTAAACCTACCAACTCACCTCCTAAAAGCAGTGTTTTAAAAAAAGTGTTAAAAAAAACTAAGTAATAGTTAGTTTAGTGTGTACCTAAACAGGTACACACATCACTGTAATACCTTATTTACAGCACAAATACTCAAACATCATGGTAGATCACGGTAGTTAAAGCATATAATTTTATTGCTGCTTTATCAAGTGCTGGTTGATAAGGTGCCACTTAAACCCAAGCTCACTGTACTAGCTTATTCCTGTCTGTGGGATTGTACACATCACTGGGCAGGCTGGAAACAATGCAAACTCCTTCATGAATATGTAAGACAGTGCACTTGAACGCATTCACAAATATGGAAGCAGAGTTGTATGAAGAAAGTTCTATCCTTCTGTTTGGCACTGAGAAGTTTGAGAGGAGATTTTATAGGGTGTTTGAAAAATTGGAATATTTTGGCAAGGAAAGTGACAGGAAACAGTTTCTATTGGTGACAATGTTTCCATAGCAATAGAAGCAGGGCAATAATTTCAGATAGTGACCTAGAGGTGACTTGGTGATACATCTGATCAAGGAATGAATGATTTTGATTTGGAATGAATTGGAAGGGGATGAGAGTTATAATTGCTGTATTCGAACAGGTACATGATAAACACAAGAAAAATTATGACGAGTGAAAATTCAGTAAAAATTGCAACAATTCAGGGGCAGCAGGAAGGAATACGTTACAGTTGAGTTCAGTAGATTGGCCCTTAAGGACCTATCAGAGGCAGAATGGGCAGATTGTCCAGCTATTCTGTAATGGGCAACGATTCATTGAGAACTTTGTGTGAGAGGACTTCTTCCTGGAGACTCACTCTGTCATTTTATTTTTCTTTTTGTTGTGACCTTCCCTACGCAGCTGAATCTCGGATTCGTCGCCGTGCTAACCCTGGCATATGTCCATCCCATAAATGTCTACCTCCGCTGTCGACAGGAGACCCAGAGGGAAAGCACATGCACAGACCGCTGGGTTCAAGTGGCAGCTCAGCAAGGATGACAGGAGGGAGAGAGAGGGATGTGCGCTGACTGGGGGAAAGGGGATTGCCGGGTGGGAAAGGGGATTGTGCAGAGGGCAGATGGCTACCTTAATGAATATCGTTATGAGCACTGAGACAACAATCTGTTCATCAACATTAGTAAAACAAAGGAAGTGGAGTGGAGAGCATGCCCCTGTCTGTATCAATGAAGCTGAGGTGGAGGTGGTCGAGAGCTTCAATCTTCTGTGAGTAACGATCACCAACAACCTGTCCTGGTCTACCCATATTGACACTACAGTCAAGAAAGCATAATAATGCCTCTACTCCCTCAGGAGGCTGTGGAAAATCAGTATGTCCAAAATGTCTCTTACACCATAGAAAGCATCCTATCCAGATGCATCACAGCGTGCTATGGCAACTGCTCTGCCCAACACTGCAAGAAACTACAGAGAGTCCCGAATACAGCCCAGTCCATCACCCAAACCAGCCTTCCGTCCATTGACTCTGCCTTGGGAAGGAAACCAACATAATCAACACACCCCCCACCAGCCACCCCGTTTATACTCTCTACCACCCTCTTCTGTCAGGCAGAAGATATAAAAGTTTGAATATATGTACCAACAGAATCAAGAACATATTCTTGCCCGCTGTCATCACAATTTTGAACAGACCTCTTAAATTTTAATTCTGATCTCTCTCTGAACCTTGTCTGTAGCTGTAACACTATTCGGTACTCTGTCCTATTCTATATATATGTATAGATTGTACCATACATTGGGTGTGTGTGTATGTATATATTCCGGCAGATCATACCATACATAAGGTGTGTGTATGTATATATACACACACACCTTATGTATGGTTTGATCTGCCTGAATAGCGTGCAAAACAATAGATTTCACTGTATCTTGGTACATGACAATAATAAATTAAATCAAAGATTCTGTGCAGAAATGTCACATTCGTTTTCTGAGTTACATTTTCTTTACAACATGAGACCACATAAAGTCAGAGTGATATTCGAAGACACCTAAGGTGCAGACTCGATGGTACCCTCTGGAGACATAAACCATGATTGTCATTTAGGCAATTTAATTGCAGAGCAGGACTTTGCGGTGTGTTTTTTCAACCCTCGGGAACACCCAACATGAGCCCCACAGTGGCCAACTTCAAGATAGTTTTAGAAATGCATTGTTTCATGTTTTGTTCATGACTTTTCACCATCTCAAAGCAATGCCTCCATTGCCCACTTGAAAGTACTACAGCCACGTTGATGCCCAATGACATTTACAAACATAATCTGTTTTTAGTGTGATAACACGTGAATAGCAGGACTGTATAATGGCTTGACTGAAGGCTCCACGCTATCGAAACCAGTATCACGCAGGACTGTGATATTGCAGTTATGTTGTATCTGGTTTCTCACAGGTTTCCCCAGTCATGATCAATAAGTTATTACATTGATAGCAAACTGATCAATCTGAACGCACCGAAGGCTGAATCAAAGAAGACAGCTACCTTTGTATCATTGTAACAATGCACTGAAGAAGCACACTGAGTGATCACTCCAAAGAGAAAAGTGCAACATGTAATTGAAATGTTCACCAATGTCTGAAGGAGAATTGAATTTGTCCCGATTATCAGGAAGAGCAAAATGCTTCATACCAGGGCAATAATATTGTAAACCTAATGCATTCAATTGTTATGAAGGAGTAGTCGAACTAAAACCAAAACACCCAGAGAATCTCGCCTCACCTTGGAATCTATTAAAGGAGTGGTTAAATGAAAGAAATCCCTGATAATCACTTTACAAATCAACAAGTAACAATTTATCTAACTCTAACAGTTAACAAATTATCCGAACTACTAACAAACTGCACAATTCCCCATTAACTTTTTTACTAACTATTCCCAAATAAAACAATATTCTAATGGCATGCTGATCCAATAAATAAAATCCTGCTTATATAAACGAAAATAATATGAAAAAAATTAATTAAAACTTAGTGTCTCGGAATTACAGGCAGGATAAGTCTTCTGGAATGTTCCTTGCCCTCTCTGCTGTTTTCCATTCGGGAACACCTTTCTATGTCAAATTCTAGTGTTAGGAATATTAGTTAAGAGTGCTGTCGTACCTTTATTTAGATGGTACTTACTCTGAGAACTTCGAGAGCCAATGAGTTTCTCTTCAGATGGCAGGTTGCTCTCAAATGCCCTGTTCTTTTATACCCTTGATTTATCAATTTCTTACAACAGGATTGGTCCTAGGTTGGCAACACCATCAGATTTAAACTTAATTGGGTTTTGGTATCTAGGGCCTGATTTAAATTGATTGGCTAAATCCAAAAACCTGTTGTCTTGGTAAAAAGTGCTGCTTTGCCTGCTCACAGTGTAGCCTTTTGTTACAGTATTTCAATTTTAAGAACTCTGCATCTGCTGCTGCCTGTAGAAATTTTTTTTCAGTCTTCAAGCCTAAAAACCACACCATCTTTTAAAGGGACCATACGCTCTGTCTTCTCTGTCATTTTACAAACCAGTTCTAACATCTTGCCTCCCAATCCACAAGTACACCGAGTTCGCAACATCTCCCCCCTTAAGAAAAGTGAGCCATCATTATGAAAAGATAACTTCAATTTTTTCCCCAAATCTTAACATCATTTTAAATGATACATAGGTTATTTATCTAGAGTTACACATTTCGTACTAATTCTATATACATATATATATATAAAACATTTAACACTACCGTGTCTATCTTATATACGCATTTTCCTTTTAAACCCACGATAACGCATCCACAATTACATTTTCACGATCTGCAACATGTACAGTCTGTAAATTAAATGCTTGTAACATAAGACTTCACTGAAATAGCCTGGTGTTCTTGTCTTTAAATCATTCTAAAAATGTCAAAGGGTAGTGACCAATGTTCATAACCGTCTCCAATATACAGCTTGCAACATAAACATTAAAACATTGTAAAGCCAGTACCAAACTCAATAACCCCTCTTCAAAGGTTGAATACTTTTTCTGGTGGATATTGAGTTTCTTTGAACCTTTCAATCTACAGTCATCGCCCTGTAACAACACCGCGTCAACCCTTACATTGCTTGTGACGATGGCGACTTTTAAGGGTTTCAAGAAATTTGGTGTGGCTAAAACTGGTGCTTTTAAATTCTCAAATGCCTTCTGGCATTGTTCTTCCATTAAAATTTCATGTTCTGCTTTAACAAACTCTAGTAGTGTGATGGCACCACTGATAAGTTTGGAACAAACCTCTGGTAGAATCCGCTCAGTTCCAAAAATCGTAGAACTTCCTTCTTGGAGGTGGGTCTTGGAAATTCCTCAACGGCCTTCGTCTTTCCATTCCTCATTGTCATCCTTCCATGTCCGGTGTTGTGTCTTAAGAATGTCACTTCTGCCTTCATGAATTCTGTCATTGCCAAATTTATGACCAACTTTGCCTTCTGTAATCTCTCAAAGAGATCTGCCAAATGCACCATGTGATCTTTCCACAAATGGCTAAAGATCACTAAGTCTTCTATACAGACAGCACAATTAGTCCATCCTGCCACAACTCTGTTCATAAGTCTTTGAAATGTGGCTGGTGTGTTCTTCATTCCAAAGGGCATTACTTTAAATTGATACAGCCTATTTGGGGTTACAAACTCAGAAACTTCTTTCACTCTCTCCGACAAAGGTACTTGTCAGTAACCACAAAGTACAGCCAACTTTGTGATACAAGTGGATTGTCCAACTTTTTCCATACAGTCCTCCAGCCTTTGAATTGGATATGAGTCCAATTTAGTCATGGAGTTGACCTTCTGATAATCTACACAGAATCGTTGAGTAGCATCAGGTTTGGGAACTAACACATTCGGCGACATCCACTCGCTTTGACTCGACTCTATGATGTCTTCTTGGAGCATCGCTTCCACTTCCTTCTGTACCTATGCTGCTTTGAGAGGATTAAGGCTGTGGGGTTTTTCTTTTATAGGAACAGCCTTCCTTATATCAACCTCATGTACTATAGTAATGGTATTCCCCATTCTATATTTACATATGTCCTCATATTGCTGCAACAAGCCTTTCAATTCAGTTCTCTGTTCCTGGGTCAAATAACATTCTATCCTATCCCATTCTTTAAGGACTTCCTCATTATTCAATTTACTTTGAAGCACATCAATATCCAAATCATCTGGATTTGATTCCTCACTCTGACTGACACTAATTAATACCTGTTTCTCTGGTTCCCTTTCCCCACCATAGTAAAATTTCAGCATGTTCATGTGACATACCCAATAATTTTTTTTCCTGTCTGGCATCTTTACCAGATAATTCCCCTGACTCAACTTCTTCTCAATCCTCTCTGAAAGTTATTTGCCCTACAGAAAACAGTCCAAACATCCCCTGTTTCTGACCCTGACTGAAATCCCTCACCCAGGGAATAATTCTTGTAGATTTTCGCAGTTTTCTTTGTGTACCCTAAAATGAACACAAAATTCCAGCCCTGTATTATGAATGAGTTATTTACACTGAGCATAGCTGCTCTCTTCCAATTCTGCGTCTCCAATATTATATTCTGGGATTCCTTTGAGTCCTGAATGGATGATAAGTGTTGGGGGGGGGGGGGGTATTAAATTCAACTACACATCTGTCTTCACCTTGTTTGTCCCTCAAGGATTCAGTCAGAGAGGGAGAGGAACAGTTCACACCACCATCCAAACTGACAGCGCCATTAACAGATACACACATGTACAGACACACACATACAGAGAGACACACACACACACAAGGTTGGTGTGGAGAGAGTTGAGATTGGACTGAGGTGCCTCTGTGTAGAACATGCTCATGTAGAGAAATGTTGTGCTCCCTCTGCAATGTAGAAAATGATTTGTCTTTGAGCCATATTCCTGACATGATGTACATTAAACAAAGTGTTTCCACTCCAATTTTGTCCAGGCACCTCCAAGTGAATTTGTGTATGGGGTCCAATTCCATGTGTTTGTTGATTGTATTACAGGTGGAAAACCTAGCGTGATGACGAAACGTCTGAACGGGAACAAGCCAGCTCGGCGAGCAAGTCAACAACCTCACCCACAACCCGGGCTACAGATCTTTGCCAAAACTTTGAGGGTGAATTTTATTGCACTTTCTGCAGCTTACAATGTTTTCTAATGTACTTTCAGAAATTTAAGTGAGAAAGGATTCAAAGGTGAATGAGACCAGCACTGGGCATGTTCACCTGCTTCTTCTAACACCTCAGGGACAACATCGCAAAGGATCAGGCAAAACTGCTCAGAATCTCCAAAGACATTCTTTGAAGAATGAAACAAACGTACAATGGGAGAGATTCACAGACTGTGATGGTTTCTCCAAAACAATCTTCTGCTTGTGCAGTGGCGTGGGGAGTCCAGCAGAGGGTAGCACTGTATCACTTTAAACATAATAGGGACGAGGTCAAAAATCACACAACACCAGGTATAGTCCAGAGATAATAGGACCTGCAGATGCTGGAGAATCTGAGATAACAAGGTGTAGAGCTGGATGAACACAGCAGGCCAAGCAGCATCAGAGGAGCAGGAAAGCTTGACGTTTCGGGCCTAGACCCTTCTTCAGAAAAGATTTATTTGAAAACACAAGCTTTCAAAGCCTCACTCCTTCTTCAGGTGTCCACCCCAGTCCAACACCAGCACCTCCACAATACAATAGGAACGGACAGAGAGAGAGAGAGAGTACGACTTTGATTCGCCACATTTTAATCCGTTCATTCAAACTTCCATCAGGACAGTGATTCCCATTGAAGGCAGTGAGGGACAAGCTCACAGACACACATAGACAGATACACACATGCACATGCATACATACACAGACATACACATTGAGACACACATCAATGTGAGCATCAACATTATCACCTTAAACACAAGGGAACAGACAGAGATAGATGGGTTTGATCCCATTTCAATAGCTTCACCACTGAAACAAGAGACCCCATTGCAAAAAGATACAGATGCAGATACACACGAACATAGATACATTAACACACAACAGACACAAACACACAGAGATATACACAAGCAAAGAGACGCACTGTAACACACACTAACATACATGAACACACAATGTACCGACAGACACGCATATTCACTCTCGCAGATGCACAGACAGAAACATACATAGACAGACACACACAGATATAGAGACAGAAGCACATATAGACAGATACAGAGACACACAAACACAGAGACAGAAACACACACAGTGACACACATAGAAACACACAGACACTCATACATACAGATACTCATAAACACAATGTATACTCAAAGGAATCCCAGAATATAATATTGGAGATACTGAATTGGAAGAGAGCAGCTACACAGTGTAAATAACTCGTTCATGATACAGGGCTGGAATTTTGTGTTCAATTTAGGGTACACAAAGAAATGTATACAATACATGTATACCCACACAAACACCTATACACATACACTGAAACAGACAAACAGATACACACATACATGCGAACACACATAGGCATACATAGGCAGAAACACAGGTATTGCCTAAGACAGCAAAAGTGAAGACTCTAATAGCAGTCCTTGTTCCTAAAACTAAACGAGAAATTAGTGGGATTTTTAGGAATGTTTGAGTTTACTGAAAATTTGTGTACAATTTTAGCTAGAGAGCTGTGCCTTTAACAAATTTGTGAAGGAAACAAGCAAAATTGATCTGGTTAGCAGAATGTGAAGTGGCCTTTGAAAGGATGAAGGCAGTTTGAATTAATGAACCATTGGTGGCCATCCTTGATCTTTCCAAACTTTTCAAAACAGCAGTTGATGCTGGTGACTTGGGGCTGTGTGCTGTCTTTTTCAGGATGATGAATCAGGAATAGAGAAACAATACCAGTCACAGGAAAAAAAAAATCCTAGAGGAAGAGACTTTGGGATTGCTGTTTGGCTCTTCAACACTTAGAAGTCTATATCTGACAAAAAAAAATGAAATGCTAAGTTACACTAATCATAATCCACTGGCCTTCATTGAAAAGTTTCAAATGAAGAATACAAGACTATTCCGATAGAGTCTTTATTGCAACCATTTCATGTAAAGATCAAAGGCATTGCTGAAAAACTTAATGTAATTGATGATGTATTGTCCCAAGTGTCAAATGCTGGAATAAGTGAAAGCTTTAAGGAATGCTAAGATTGTATAACATTATAAAGAGAAAGAATAAATGGATTATAATCTTGTTTTATTTTTGCGCATCATTTATTTCGTAAGGATAGATTTTTGTCGATTTTATTGTATTAAATAAATAGCTTCCAAACGTAGATTTAAAAATGTGTAGAAATTTAAGTATGATTGTTATGTTAATTCTTACAGTAAGCAGTCATATACAATTATTACAAAAGAAGTTTTAGTGTCCTACCTATATCCTTGGGCCCACATTTGGATGTAACTAACCGGGGAACCTGGAGTTCAGATTCTCAGAATCTATAGCCTGATCTTAAATTTCTTCTATAATATCATTGTAGATGTACTCTACCCTGAGATAATATTGCTGTTTTGAAAACATCGGAGCAAGCTTGGACACCTCATTAAGTATCCAGTTAATAGTGGTGAAGCTCACTAAATTCATTCAAGAGACCTTACTCCTGTTCTTATTTGTATGTTCCTGTGTCTGAGGTACACTTTTCAGTAGATCAGATGTGACACCAAAGTTCTGCCTGTTTTTTTCAGGTGGACATGAAAGATCTTGAGACACCATTTTACAGATAAACCAGTTCTCCCTCAATGCCCCTCTTGAGATGTTTACCCTTCACCAAACAGAAACAGTTGGTGCAGCGCTTTCTTCACCCTGCTGTGTTGAGACCTGGTCATGTAGGAAATCCTGAATTGTTTTTGTACACAGCAACAGGAACTTCATTTCCCAAGTAATTCATTGGTAATGAATGACTCAATTCTGAGCAAATTCTCATCCATGATCTTCTCCAGTTTGCCTAAAATCTTTCATTAGCAAATTGGTGGAGTTCATTATTAAGAAAGAAATTTGCAGATGATAGTAAAATATATCGGAACATAGGTTGCATGAAGAAATAAATTTACAAACGGATATAGATAGATTAAGTGAATGGGTCAACATTTGGGATGTGAAGTTTAATGTGGAGAAATACAAAGGCATCTTATTATCTAAATGGAGACAAACATTAGAGTTCTTCAGTGCAGTGGTATTTGGGTGTCCTTGTGCATGAATCACAGTAAACTAGCATTGAAGGTATGGAGCAAATTACTGCAGATGCTGGAATCTGTACTGAAACAAAAAATGCTAGAGATCACGGCGGCTCAGGCAACATCCATGGAGAGAAAGCAAGATAACGTTTCAAGTCTAGATGACTCTTCATCAGAGCTGACGTGAAGTGTGGAGGTGGAAGCATTTATGCTATAGTTGGGGGAGAAAGGACGTTGATAGTTCAGATTGTGATAGGAATGTGAGAACAACAGCACAATGTTGTGTCTAACTGCCAGACTGGGAAGAACAGACAGTCCATCCGGGGTGGGGGGGAAGAGGAGAGAGGACATGGTGACAGAGAACGTAACAAGTAAAGCTAAAAGAGAAGGAATGGGAGTGGTTCACAATCTGAAGGTGTCAAACTCTATTAAGTCCAGAAGGTTGTAAAGTGCCTAGTCTGAAGATGAGATGTTGTTTCTTCAGTTTGCTCTGTGATTCACGAGAGCATTGCAGCATGCCAAGGTCAGACAAGTGGGCATGCGAGCAGGACGCTGTGTTAAAATGACCAGTTATGGAAAGGTCAGGGTCATACTTGCACACAGACCAGACGTGTTCTGCAAAGCAACCACCCAGTCTGTGCTTAGTTTCTCCAATATAGAGTAGGCCACATTAGGTGCAGCGAATACAGTAGACCAGATTGGAGGATGTACAGGTGAAATGCTGCTGCAACTGCAAAGACTGTTTAGGCCCTTGGATGGTGAGCAGGGATGAGGTGGAGGGGCAAGTGCTGTACCTTCCGTGGTTACATAGGAAGGAACCATGGGGGGAGGGGGGGTGATGTTGGTGGCCATTGAGTAATGGACTAGAGTATCCCGGAGGGAATGGTCCCTGTGAAATGCAGACGGGGGAGGAAGGGGGAAATGCGTTTGGTGGTAGCATTCTGCTAGAGTTGTCTGAAATTGTGGAGAACGATCCTTTGAATCCAGAGGCTGGTGATGGGATGAAAAGTGAGGACAAGGGGACCCAATCACGCTGTTGAGTGATGGGAAGGGGTGAGGGCGGAAGTGCGGGCGATGGGCCAGATGCAGTTGAGGGCTTTATCAACCACAATGTAAATGTAAATGTGTGGGAAACCACAATTATGGAAGTAAGCCACATTAGCAGCGCTGTTTTGGAAGGTGGCATCATCCAAACAGAAATCACACAGCAAAGGAACTGGGAGAATGGGTTGGAATCCTTACAGGACATGGGGATTCCAGCATCTGCAGTAATTTGCTCCTAACAATCAACCCCTTACTTTGTGATGGTTTTCTGATGAAGGGTTTAGGCCCGAAACGTCAAGTTTTCCTGCTCCTATGATGCTGCTTGACCTGCTGTGTTCATCCAGCCCCATGCTTGTTAACCCCTTACTTTGTGCTGTTTTCCTCAGTTTATTTTCTAAAAAAAAAACAATTGACATCTCTCAGCATTTCAGTTCTCTTGCTTTATCTTTCCATTTCCCTGGACTGCTGTTTCCATCGAAAATCTGTTACTCTTCTGGTTCCTGTTTACTATATGGTCAATGTGTGTGCCATCTGCAAAGTCTGAACTGATGTACTGTGAACCCACTTCCAGTTCATAAATATTGAACAGACAAAAGCAGTGTTTCTAATCTGAACCTCTGTAGGATCACACGCTGTAGCTCTCTCCAAGCTGAAAGTCATGAAACACTACCCTGTGTCTATAAGCCAATGTTGTGTCCATTTTGCTACTGCCCCTTTCATCCCATAAGCATTTATTCTCATTGTTCAGTTGTGAGACTTCATTTCTTCTACATTAAGGAATTGGACCCAGGTATCTCCATTTGCTCTGTCTCCTATCAAAATTCACAAATTTACAAGACAGGTTATACATAGAGAAATACTGCATGAGTACTATCCTCGGCACACTTCCAGGGCAGGAACAATCCCGGATTTGATACAGAGTAAATCTCCCTCCACACCATCCTCATCAAACACTCCCAGAACAGAGATAGCATGGAGTTAGATGCAGAGTAAGGTTCTTTCTGCATTATTCATATCAAACACTCCCAGAACAGGTACAAGATAAGGATCCCTCTACATTGTCCATTCAAACATTCCCTGGCCACAGCTTTCAAATCCCATCTCCACAATGTGCAGTAACTGTAGATGTCTCTGAATTTTGTGTCATCTCTCAGAGCTATTCAGCTCAGTGAGCCCTCACAGATCTCCCATGCTCATTGTTCCTGCCTTTCCTTTCATATCTCCATCTTTCCCTTCACTTCTCTGCATCCGTCCTGTCCTTCGTTTGTTGTTTTTTTCTGAGAATTTATTATTGTAATGTTAAGACAAACCGTACTGATTTCTTAAGAAGGGTCCTGCCCTGAAACATCAACTTGTCTGCTCCTCTGATGCTGCCTGGCCTGCTGTGTTGCCTCCAGCTCCATACCATGTTATCTCTGAGTATAACAGTGTTTGCTCTGCCCTGGAGGATAGAGAATTGGCTGGTGGACAGTAAACAGAGTCATTTCCAGCTTGACAACTTGGTATTGGTGGGGGTGCCAGCAGAGTCACTGCTAAACACACAAATTATAATTGATTTAGACAAAGGGAACAAATGTAATGTCTCCAGGTTCACTGACAAGACCAAATTGGGTGGGAGTGAAGGCCGTGGGGACAACTAAACAGGCTGTGAACAGATACAGTAGACAAGCATTGGCAGATGGTCAGATCTCCACGATGAATCCCAGCTGTGGCAGACATTTACACACACTCAAGTAACATATTAAAACCCCTGTTCCCTGCACAGTCCACATTGCCAGATGCAACAAAATCGTTCCCTTGTCTGAGGGCAGCTTTCTGATGGATATTATAACATTGCAACATGAAGGTGCTGACTGTAAGTGTTTGCTACATCCCATCATATCATATACTTTGTTTTAAATATAATTCACATCATAGAGACAGCACTGGCTGATGGAATGTAATGTGGTGAAACGCGATCCATGTTTATAGGAAGCAAAAGTCATGTTTTGCTTTAAATTGGTGAGAAATAATTAAACTGTTCGGGGGTTCAACTGATCTCGTACATGAGTTAACATGACGGTAGAGCCAATAATTAGGAGGACAATGATACATTGCCAGGAGATTGTATTTAAGAACATGAGGAAGTTTTGCAATGAATTTCTCAGTCAGATCTTCCCTTTCACTGAAGGTATTAATGTCCCTTTGGCGTTCCTCCTTCACACACAATCACACACACTGTCATGCGCACACACGCTCACTCAGAAAAACACAGCTGCAGAGCAATACAAACTCACCATCTCAGAATCACACAAACCTACACACATACGCCAGCACAATCTGTAAAATTCAACCAAGGGTTTCACTCCCTCAGTCACATACTCCTCCACATGCACATTCACTCACTCACTCACTCTGCCCCATACACTCCCTCACATGCACACTCAATCCCACACCAAACGTAGGGCCTTGGGTACCATAGAACAGAGGCACCTAAGAACTCAGGTAAACAATTCTTTGAAGTTTGTGTCACACGTAGACAAGGTGGTTAAGAAAGCATTTAGTACACTTGCCTTCATTGTGCAGACCTTTAAATATAGGAGTTGGGACATCATGTTGAGGTTGTACAACATGTTGGTGAGGCCTCATCTGGAGTACTGTGTCCAGTTCTGCTCACCTTGTTATATATTACTAAATGTTATTATTAAACTTGAGAGGGTTCAGAAAAGATTTACCAGGATATTGTAAAGAACAGAGGGTCTGAGTTATAAGGAAAGGCTGGATAGGCTGTGACTTTTTCACTGGAGCGTATAAGGTTGCAGGGTGACCTTGCAGAGGTTTAGAAAATCATGAGTGGTATAGATAAGGTAAATGGCAGATGTATTTTCCCAAAGGTGCGGGATTTCAAGACTACAAAGCATATTTTTGAGAGAAGAAATTTTTTTTTGAGGAAAAAGACTTTAAGAAAAGTCATGAGGGGCAACATTTTTTTTCTAAGGAGAGTGGTTCACGTGTGGAATGAACTTCCAGAGGAAGCTGTCGATGCAGGTACAGTTACAATGTTTAGAAGATACTTCAGTAAGTACATGAATAAGAAAGGTTTGCAGGGATATGGGCCACGTGCAGGCAAGTGGGGAACAATTTCAGTTTGGGATTATGGTCGGTGTGGAATGATTGGACCAAAGGGACTGTATCTATGCTGTACGACTCTATGATACGCATGTATCTATGGGTCCAGGAATTTTGCTTATTTACAGTTCCATTTGTTTTATTTTTAGGCAACACAACATTTGAAGTCACAGTGAGGAATTTTATAAATTCCTCTGATCGTAATAAAACAAAACTGATTCCAGTTTAAAACTCAGACAGATTCTGAACAAGGCCTGACACGTACAATTCAGTCTCAGACCAGAAACGTCATCTTTTGTATATTCCTATCACGCTGCCTGTTTCAAGATTGGAAAGTTCATCAGACTCTGCCGAAACATTTAATTATCTGAAGGCAGTGGGTTTCAGCAGAGTCTGAAATTCGCATCTTAATTAATCGAAACTTGCATATCCTTTCTAACAGACTTCTCCAACTCCTGCTTCTGATGCAAACTTACATTTATCCACCATTCTTATCAGCCCTTGAGAAAGTGAGCTGCACTCCATAAAACTGACAGAATTCCAAAGTCTGATTTTCTTTGGAGAAACAGAATGTACAGAAATTAAATTGCAGCTTTCCCTGTTCCTGCTCCCGGTTCAATATTTGACCATTTAGTTTGTACAGACTTGGAGGCTGGAATCTAACCAACGATGTCATCAGCAAGTTTATACGTAGCACAACATATCACAGGAAGTGAGTTACAGACTATAATCTAATCGAGGGGTTTGGGGTAATTTATCAAGTAACCGATACTGTCACACCGGTTAGCTTCATTCGACGTGGGACTTTGAACAGAATATAACACACTAGTGAATTAATTAGAGGCCTCCTGTTCAGTTTGTTTCTACCTCTCACAGGCAGAGTGCAAGGACACACAAATTTCAAGGCTGAATAGAGAGCTTTTAGCTCATTTAATACTTATTGGGAAAGATTTGATTTCACCAACAATGGAAGGCTAGGAAGGATTTATTGCAGGAAGGGAGGATGAAGAAATAAAAGTTGTGCTCCACAATGGTTTTGTTTTAATTTAGTACGTTTGAGAAGAGATTGGGGAAATGTATTATTTTTTGAGGTAGTTTTGTAACAATCTACATTTAAGCCCATAACTATAATCCTTTAAACTTTAGTCACTCAAGAAAATGTACTTATTACTGTACACAAAAATCTTCCGACATTACCTCTTATACACTGCTTATACCTCATACACATTATAACACTACTTTGTAATTTCTATTTGTACTTTGTGATCTCCTTCAAATGTTTTAGCTTTTCCATGACATTAGTTTTAAAAATGATGAAAATCATCCAGGGAACTGTCAACCACAGACAGAAAAAACACCAACTAAAAAACGGTCTCTGAAAATAGTCAGTGATGGGTTTCTGACAGAATTAGAAACTTGCCCGTTAAACAAAAACGGAGAAATTAAGTTCAGGATTTCAATCACAGGGACTCAGCAGTGTACCAGCCCCTGACCTGAACAACCGGGCACAGAAAACATCGGAAAATACCCTCGGAAAATAGGAAAGAAACACAAACAGGCCAAATTGAAGGAGATGGATCCACAGATAGATACCTTAAGGAATCAATCAGGCTCACTAGGATGATCCCCATATCTTCTGAATAAAGGTTAAGCAGCTTGAGACTCTACTCATTGGCATTGAGAAGAATAAGAGGTGATCTCATTGAAACATACAGCGTTCTTAGAAGGCTTGACCTGGTAAATTCTGAGAGGACTTTGCCCCTCGTGGGAGTGTCTAGAACCAGACAGTACGCACAGAGGGGAAAAAAAAAGTACCAATTTGAGTCTTAGATGAGGGGGGATTTCTTCTCTCAGAGGGTTGAGTGTCTTTGGAACTCCCCACCATAGAGAGCTGTTGCAGGGGGGGTGGTCGTGGTATTGTTGGGGGTGTGCAGAGACCTAGTGTGTATTTTACACTGAGATAGGCAGATTTTTGATTGGTCAGGGAATCAAGGCTTATGGACAAAGGGCAGGAAAGTGGACATGAGGAATGCTGGTACAACTATGGTCCTACTGAACGATGGAACAGGCTAGAGGGGCCAAACAGTCTAGTCTTGCTCTTATTTCTTATAGTCTGGAAGGAAGTCACAGCAGGTGACATCAGTCAATGTTTATCACCCTTAAGGACCAATCACAGATTGATCAGACACTCCTTAAGCCAACTAGAAACTAGCATCACCCAGGCCAATTAGAATGTAATAACGTCACTGACGTTACAATAGGTTGTGACTTGGAGATGGAAGTTAGCAAGCAGCAGCTTTGTGACCACAGCACAATGCACCAAGTTTGAAGCTGAGCTTAATATAGGCTGCTGTCCAGTGACAAACACAAGGATATCATACTACTGGAGTGGGTCCAGAGATCTAGTGTTGACTCCTTGCACCCCAGCCGAACTGGAAAGCAAGGCTGGAGTATGCCCTTCAATTCAATGCCCTGCTTTATAACTTCAAGTCATGTCACCAGGCTGCATCCTACTTCCTGGAAATGGTTAGTCTCAAACAAAACAAAACAGAAGTTAGGATTCGGGTTTAATGTGTAATCTAAAATTTACAGGGGTGAGACTTGAAAAGAACAGACAAGAGAGAGGAGACTTTTAATTGAGCTGTTCAAAATCAGGAAACTTCTAACACAGTAAATAGGAAAGACCTACTTTCAGCGACCACAGGTTCAAAATAAACAACACCCATTGAAGGTAATTGTTAAATTAACCAAAGCTAACATGACAGCATTCTTCTTCACCCTGACAGCTGTTATGGTCTGGAACACACTCACTGAAAGCTAAATGGAAACTAATTCAACGGGACCTTACCAAATGAAATGATTAAAACAGTGGGACCAATTCAACAACTCTTCAACGAGCCCAAAGCTGAGTAAATGTGCCCCTCCTGAGCTGTATCATTCTGTGATTAGCGTGCGACGTGCAGAACCACGTAAAGACACTATCCAGCATCTAAAAACATATCAGGAACATGTTTGGAAATCATTTGAGGCATTGCAGAAAGGTCCCTGATCAATAAAGGGGCATTTTCAGTGACTCCAATCCTCTTGGCCAACTTTACACCAAGGGTTCGTCTTGACAACATCAAGAGGTCGAGGGGGATCAGTTCTGAGAGGTTAGCCCTAATCCCGGTGACTCAAGGGAGGCATGTGGCCTGTTCATTTTTAACCTCTTCCTTCCCTGTTCAATGACCCCAGATCCTCTAATTGCAGGCTCATCACTTCAACAGAAGAGGAAACTTTGAACTGAAACGGAAGATGTACAGCTGGTGACAGTTTCAGAACAGAATGAGGAATGTCCCAAACCAAATGGCCACCATGGCCTTCAGGAGGGAGCTGCTTTCTCTATCTTCAATTCCGAACAGAAAACTGGTCATTCCAGGATCTTCCGATGGCAACTTTCAACGTGGACGTCGGAAATGCACGTGGGATCTCCTGGCTAAAACCATTAAGGTGGAAATTACTTCCAGTTTTACTTCAAGAATCTGGACAGGTTCAAAGAGCAACATTAACCTGCCCTCAAAATCCCGTACAACCCCAGCCACCAACCCCTTCTCCCCCAGTTACCCACTCATGCCAGAGCACAAACACTCACTACAGTCATAAGACTTTGCACAGATCTGCCCCTAGCATAGCTCCAGAACCCACTACAGGCCTCACATACACTCCCACCAGACTGGCAGCAGACCATACGCTTCACAGAGTGACTCCCACCACCAGGAACCCCACCCTCCAAAGAGAGCCCTTAAATATACGCACCACCCACAAACAGAGGAGATTGCAGAAGTGAGGTAAGTTGCAGAACGTTATAGTAATGGAGGGGGAGGGGGGAGGGGAGGAAGGAAGGAGAGGGGGGGAGGAGCCTGTGGAGATCATTTTGAGGGAGTGCCCTACCTGCTCTCAGAACACCCAGACACATGTTTGCTCCTGAGCGATACTGAGTGAGAGAACAGTCCCCAGATGTGAAACTTCCCACCATCCAAACACCTTCTGGCCTTCTGGACTAGCATACTTACCACCGAGCCTCTGAGTGAGGACTGAACAGTGAAGGAATAAAATGATAAAGGCAATGATGAATTCCAGGAAGCACAATACCAAGAGAAAGAAGACCATCATCAATGGTCCCAACTGTAAAATACAAAAATGAGACACTCCAATCACCACCCTTCAACGTGAGACCTCCCACTAATCCTCTATTCTCTAAATCCCGTTCCTAGCCAACAATGTGAACTCAGTCTCTCTCATTCTCTAACACTCATATCCCCCCTCACAAGAGGTGGGCATCTCTCTGATCCCTGCTTCTGTTCTCCTCTTCCCTCCTGTGAACTGTCACTCTCCCCTCCTGCCAGCACTGTCCCCTCACCCAAACACTGCCCTCTCACTCCATCCTGTGCTTCAGTCTCGAGTGTGATTTCCAACTCTGACTTTTGCCCATCTCTCACTACAGCACTGCTCCGATGCCTTGTCCTCCCTCTCCCAAATACAAACCCAATCCCTTTGCTGAGTCCTGTACAACTTTCTAAGCACCATCTCTTATTCTCCCTTTCTCCCCACATCTGACCTGCATCCCATCTCCAGGACTGTCTCTCACTCTTAAATCTGATATCTTCCTAGCTTTCTTCCCCGAAGAAGCAGTAACTGTCTCTCTCTTTCCCAGCTTTGAATGCTGTCTCTTCCTCCTTCACCCCCACTCGGTCTCTCTCCTATCCAGAGTTCTGTCTCTAACTTGCCTGACTGACTCCCGCTCTCCCTTGCTTTCTCTTCTTCTCTCCCTCTCTCCAAATCTTACTGCTTCTGAACACATGCAATGGAAGAGCTACTCACAAAGTAAAAGCTCGAGTTTAGTGGGTCCATCAAGTTGAGTGAGAAAAGGTAAACTCCTGTACCGACCACAGCTGCGATACAGCTGACTATGTGCATCAGTATTATTGCTTGTTTCTGCAGAGAGTTTAAACAGATTACTTTGCAATAAGCCAATTAACAAACTATTTACAGCTAGGACATTCTCCCCGTTCTGGAAGAGCTACTGTGCCTCTCTCCTCCTACCCTGCACCCTGCCACCATGTCTTCCTGAAATTGCTGACCACATCAGTGTCTCTTCTCCAGCCCTCTGGAGCCAAAGAATAGGAAAGTATTTTGCATCTCCAACCTCAATGAAGGAGCAACTCAACCAATGCTCTTCCCTTGTCAAATTTCCAGTTGTGCTGTACATTCTTCCCTTGCAGCTAACAGTCAAACTTCCTGTTGAATTCCTCAATTGAATCTGTAGCCACCAAACTAATTTCACATCCTGACCACCCCCATCGTCTCAAAAAGCTCCTCCACTGTTGCTGCTGTTTATTTTGTCACCTGAGTTCAACTTTCCTTCTGATTCCTGATCCTTCTACCAGTGGGAACAGGTTATTCGTATCCACTCCATCCAAACCCCTCATGATTTTAAACACCTTAAAACCTTCTCCTCTCAAAGCAAGACAATCCAAACTTCTCCAATTTATCTGCAGAACTGAAGCTCCCCAGTCCTGGAACTATTCGCGTGAACTTTTTCTGCAACACCTCTGAAAGGAGTGGTGCCCAGAACTAGACACAATAAGCCAGCTGTGGGCCAGTATTTTAAACAAGTTGATCGCATCTCCCTGTCCAAAGAACAACCATTAACTAATCTGTACTGCTTCTTTTCACTCAAACAATTTTGAATCCATATTTCTGTTATTCTTTATTGCGGGAACTCTTAGCTGACCTCCACTCTGGAGGCTTTACTAAATCCTTTTTGTAATTTCTCTAGTTAATTATTCTTACCCTGCATTGTTCTATGTACTTGCCCATAGCAAACCTAAACCTGATCACTCTTCTCCGCCCAACACTCAACCCACCTCATTCCTAAGAACCAGTTTCAGCAATGCCCTTTGTTTGTTTGACTGGAATTGTGCTGATTCTGAAAACTGTCCTGAACACATTCTAGGAACTCTGCTGTATAACTGTCCCTGTCCAAATCATTTGATTAAAATTCTCTGTATAATTACTCTGCAATTTCTACATTTTTCAGTAATGTCCCCGTAAACTGGTCGTGGTTTATAGATAACAACACGCAATATAGCTGCACCCTTTTTGTTCCTTAGCTCCAAACTGATTCAGACCTTAAATCCTCTGGGATATCATCTCTTTCCTGCACTACAAATGTTTCCTGAATAATCAAGACTCTCCTCCATCCTTCTTTCCTGAAAACCTTGCATCCACAAATCGTTAACACCTAGTTGTGTCCTGCTGAGGGCCAGGTCTCAGTTATATCCACAACATTATATTTTCATGTGCCTATAACGCACCAGTCTTACTGATCTCACTTCACACATTTGGATACATCCTCATGTAGCCATTATTCCTTTCCACTTACTAGGAATCCATCCAATAACATTATAACTCCACTGCTGGCAGACTTTTCCAGTGTTCCCTGCATACTGGCATCCTTCTCTAACATTACTTCTAGGTTCCCATATCCCAAAGCCAATTTACTTCAAATGTTCCCAAACTCATCCTGGAAGAAAAATGATCCTGTTTCAGTTTGGGTGCCATCTGCCAGGCCTGCATAGGTCCCATTTCCCTTGTGTTTATGCCCACATCCCAGGAATAAAAAATGCTCTTTTCTCCAAAAGTATCTTTCCAGTCACTCATTCACCTGCTTTACACTCCTGTTACCACATTCACTGATGCATTGTAATGGAAGTAAAATGAAGATTACAACTGGGTTTGTGTCAGTTTGTACCGTAAATTTCCACCTGGAGGATTTGAGAAGGGGATCCATCAATATCTCCTCAGGACAAACTGTGACCAGGTCATGCAACACCCCAAGAAGTTAAAATGTTAACAATACTTACAAGGTGGATATTCGCTGTGTTTATAATGTCCACCACCAGTGATCCTGCTACGATATACTGGGGGTAAAAGTACGCTGTATAAGAAACATTGGTGGCATAACAATAATTGTAAGCTGAAAGTCAAAACACTTTGTAGCATACTCTGCCTGTATAAATATATTAATGAAGAATTAAAATGTGTATATACAGCATGAAGCAGCAACTATTTTGGACTTCATTCTTTGTTCAAGTCTCCACCCACTCACCCTCTTCATCTCAGCTTGTCAGCTTAACTTTCTATCCCATTTTCTCTTATCTACCCATCTAATTTTCTTCTGACTTTCAATCTACCTATGTGTCTTTGATATTCAACGGAGCTGTCACCTATGAATCTCCCATTACTTACATGCTCAGGGCTGACCAATGATCTGCCAAAGCTGCAAGCACTACCTGCCAGAAGGACAAGGTCATAGACGACACTGGAGCACCATCGCCTACAAGTTCCCATCCAAGTCACACACCATCCTGACATGGAACCATATTGCACTTCACTCATTGTCAGTGGAACTCCCTTCCTACCAGCACTGTTGGCATAACTAGATCCAAAGAAGTGTGGCAGTTCAAAACCACAGCTCATCACTTAAAGGATGGATAATAAATACTGACCTAGGCAGCTACCTCCATATACCTTGAATAAACATGTTAAGAAAATTACTTCGATCACTCTCTGTGATAGCAGATTCCACATCTCACTACCTTGAGTGAACAAATTTCTTCACAATTCCCCAAGGGATTTATTTGGATCCTTCATCTGTGGTTCTCTGGTTTCAGATTCCACCAAATTTTTGGGGGCCCACCAGGACCACTAAGCTGCCAACTTCATTGTAGCATCGTTACAAAAATGGACAATTCTAGAGGTGAGACAAGAGTATCTGCCCTTGACATAAAAGCAGCACTTGACCAGGTTAGGCATCGAGAAGCCCAAGCAAAACCAGGGAAAACTCTTGGATTTTTGGAGCCGTACCTGGCACTAAGAAAGATGGTTGTTGGAAGTCAGTCATCTCAGACCAGCGGGTCACTACGTGGAATTCCTCGCGGTCTTGTCTTAGGCCCTACCTTGTTCAGCTGCTTCATCAATGACCTTCCCTCCATCATAAGGTCAGAAGTGATGCTCACTGATGACTGCACAACATTCAGCACCATTTGTGACCCCTCAGATACTGAAGCAGCCCACGTCCATAAACAACAAAACCAGGACAACAGCCAGCCTTGGGCTGATAAGTGGCAAATGACATGCACACCACACGAACATCATCTCCAACAAGAGGGAATCTAACCACAGTCCCTATATATTCAACGGCATACCGAGACTGAATCCCTCACTATCATCATCTTGAGTGTTGCTACTGACCAGAAACTGAAATGGAGCAGCCATGTGAAAACTGTAGCTGCAAGAGCAGGTCAGGAGCTGGGAATTCTGTAGTGAGTGATCACATCCTCCCTCTCCAAAATCCTAACCATTATCCTGAAAGCACAAGTCAGGAGTCTGATGGAGTGCTCTTCACCTGCATGAACGGGTGCAATTCACACAACAATCAAAAAGTTCAACACTATCCTGGACAAGTAAACCATTTTATTGGAACTCCTTGAACATTCACTCCCTGCACCACTGTCACTTAACAGCAGCAGTGTGTACCATCTGCAAGATACACTGCAGTAACCACCAAGGTACCGTCCAAAGCTGTCATTTCTACGATCCAGAAGCACAAAGGTAGCAAATGCATTGCAATACCACCACCTACAACTTTTCCTTCCAGGCCATGTACCATCCTGAGATGGAACTACATCTAAATTCCTTCACCAGCCAGATCAAAATTTTGGAATTCCCTTCCAAACAAACACCCCAGTGACCGCAGCAGTTTACTGTTAACTTCTCTGGAGCAATTCAGGACGGGCAATAAATATTAGCCCTACCCAGAGGTTGGCACTGCATCAATGAAGAAAAAAGATGGTGCCTCTGCACAGTGACAACTAAGAAAAATGTTGAGGATGTTTTTTTAAATCGGTTATAAAGGCAGGAAATGCTGAAAACATTCAGTAATTCTGGAGCACATTTCTCCTCGTCAACACTATGAGAATTTCATGCCTTCCACTGGTTACTTATCTAGAGAAAAGGAGTTCCAATTTGTTTAAGGGCTCCCAACAGCTGTTCCGGAATTGGCCACTGCAGATTGAGCTGTAGTGACATTCCTTCACTCAGAGGGGGATGTGAATCTTTGAAATTCTCCGGCCTGGAGAGCTGTGGATGCTCAATTATTGTGTTTATTCAAAGGCTGAGCTGTACAAACTCTTTGAGAACGAAAGGAGCCAAGGGCTGTGAAGTTTGGTTGGGACAGTAGGAGAGAGAGAGAGAGACTAGCAATGATTAGACTGAATACTCTTATAATTTTGCTCCTATGAATTTCCTCAGTCTTTTGAGTGATTTGTCAATGTCAATAGGAAAACTGAACACACCAAAACTCCGGTCCACCATGGAATCCCGAGTAAAACAGCAAAGATGTAAGTTTCAGTGAAGTTCAAGGGAATACCGAACACCACCTGAGTGATTCCAATCATTATCTCGGTGATCTGCAAGAGAAGAGGAGTTCAGCTGTAATTCCACTCCAGAATGCCAAGTTATTCTAATGGCAGGGAGACTATAGTACAGGTTCAGCAACAAAAATTCCTATGTGAGACAGATGGAGATTAGCATAAAGGATTTGGGTGTGAGAGACAGGAACATTAATTAGAGCTCATGACAGATGAAAACATGAGACTAAGACCGTGAGAGACAAGGGGTGTCTGAAACCATTCAGGGTTTGAGTGAGCCAGGGAAATATCAGGCAGGATTTGTTTTGAGTTTCTCAGGATGTCAGGCTGTTACTAGTGGAGTACAGAAAATGTCAGTGCTAGATTCACCACTGTTCATAATCTATATGCACGTGTTTGGATGTGGGGACCAACTGCAACATTGCCAAAATTGGTTGTGGGAAGGTGAAGGGGCCAGGGGAAGAGGAAGCAAGTTGTTAGGAGTTGTTATAAGGGGAGGCGATGGCCTCCCGGTATTATCGCTGGACTGTTAATCCAGAGACCCAGATGCCTCGATAACATTCTGGGGACCTGGGTTCAAGTCCCGCAATGGCAGATGGTGGAATTTGAATTAAATAAATATCTGGAATTAACAATCTAATGATGACTGTGAAACCATTGTCGATTGTTGGGAAAAACCCATCTGGTTCACTAATGTCCTGTAAGGAAGGAACCTGCCATCCTTACATGGTCTGGCCTACAGGTGACTCCAGACCCACAACAATGTGGTTGATTCTCAACAATTAGGGATGGGCAATAAATGCTGCCCAGCCAGCGACGCCCTCATTCCGTTACTAAATAAAGGAAAAAGGAAATGGTAGCATATAGGTGCTGTAGGCAATTGAAAAGGAAAACAGTATATTGGCATTCATTTCAAGAGGAACTGAGGACAGAAGAATACAGCTGCAGTTGTCTAGAATCTTAATGAGAACTCACATTGAGTACTGTGTATAGGAAATACTTGCCAGGGAGGGAGAACAATGTAGTTTTACCAGATTAATCCCTGGGATGGTGGGATGCTTACATGGAGAGATTGAGAAACTGGGTCTATGTTCTGTAGAATTTCAAATAATAAGAAGTGATCTCATTGTAACTTAAAAATTCTTCCAGAGAATGAAGGATGGACATAGATAGGACGTCTTCCATGTCTGGTACCTCTGGAACCTGGAGCCATAACCTCAAAGGGGAGAGGCCAGTTAAGAGTGAGACGAGGAGGAATTTCTTTGTAATTCTCCCCCCAAGAAGACTGTGGAAGCTTAATCATTGAGCAGGCTTGGAACAGAAATTGTTAGACTTCTGGAGTGCAATGTCGTAAGCAATGTGGAGATAGTGTGGGAGAATGACATTAAGGAGATGGTTAGTCATGATCTACATTGTTAGGACAGACTCAACGGCCTCCTCTGTACCTACACTTCCATGAGAGAGAGAGAGAGAGAACTTTTATTTCGGGTTTGGGGAAGAGTGAAATATCAGGCAGGGCTTTTAAGTTATGGGCATATATCAAACTGAACTGTGTCAGTGAGAGAGGGGGAGGGAGAGGAAAGAAACAGCTTTCACCTGCAAGAGGGGGGAATATCAAGTCGGCTTTGTGACAGACAGAATATCTGACACAATTTGAGAGAGAAACTGAAACATCAGAATTTTGTGCTTTAGGCAAGATATTGTTATACAAGGGAGTTAGCTCAGTTGGCTAAATGGCTGGTTTGTAATACACAGTAATGCCAGCAGTGTGTAGGTTTAATTCCTGCACTGGCTAAGGCTACCATGAAGGACTCTTCTCCTCAGCCTCTCCCCTCACCTGACCCTCATCAGTCATCTCTCTTGATCGACAGAGCAGCCCTATATTCTGGTAGGACTATTATGACATTAGCTTTTACCTTCATTAGACAGGATTGTGTGCAAGAGAAGAAAGTATCCACAAACCTGGATCTGTGTGAGGGAGAGGAATTTCAGAAAGGATCACTGTGAAATCAAAGAGACTAACAATAAGAATTAGTGAACATTGGTGGGAAATATTAGATAGGGTTCACGTGAGAAAGCAAAATTTTCAGACAGGAATTGAGAATGGTTTGGGGTGCATAGAGATATCAGGAATGAAGAATTCAACAGGGGAATATGAGACAGGATCTGACAATAGGAGAGAGGGTGAAATATCCGGTCTTCGTCTCTCTCATACACAAGCTCTTCCTGTTAATACCCTCTCTGACAAAAGTAGCGGCTGATACTCACCGATTTGACACTACTCATCCAACATACTGCCTGATATTCCCACCCCCACAAAGATGGCTTTGTGTTTGAGCATGTGCGAAGTCGGACAGAGTCTAGTGGGGGGGGGGGGGGGGGGGGGGGGGGAGGAAAAAAAAAGACAGAGCGGGGGGGGGAAGCAAAAAAAAAAAAAAGGGTTCGGGTAGAGAGGAACATAAAAAAGAGGACAT
>JAHRHZ010000236.1:394425-404879 GCA_024137785.1 Ginglymostoma cirratum | reverse complement strand
CACTGTCGGAGGGTCAGTGCTGAGGGAGTGGGCACTGTCGGAGGGTCAGTGCTGAGGGAGTGGCCACTGTCGGAGGGTCAGTGCTGAGGGAGTGGGCCCTGTCAGAGGGTCAGTGCTGAGGGAGCGCCACACTGTCGGAGGGTCAGTGCTGAGGGAGCGTCACACTGTCAGAGGGTCAGTGCTGAGGGAGTGGGCACTGTCAGAGGGTCAGTGCTGAGGGAGTGCTGCACTGTCGGAGGGTCAGTGCTGAGGGAGTGGGCACTGTCGGAGGGTCAGTGCCGAGGGAGCGGGCACTGTCGGAGGGTCAGTGCCGAGGGAGCGGGCACTGTCGGAGGGTCAGTGCTGAGGGAGCGCCGCGCTGTCAGAGGGTCAGTGCTGAGGGAGCGCCGCGCTGTCAGAGGGTCAGTGCTGAGGGAGTGGCCACTGTCGGAGGGTCAGTGCTGAGGGAGTGGGCCCTGTCAGAGGGTCAGTGCTGTGGGAGCGCCGTGCTGTCGGAGGGTCAGTGCTGAGGGAGCGCCACACTGTCGAAGGGTCAGTGCTGAGGGAGCACCGCACTGTCGGAGGGTCAGTACTGAGGGAGCGCCGCACTGTCGGAGAGTCAGTGCTGAGGGAGCGCCGCGCAGTCAGAGGGTCAGTGCTGAGGGAGCGTCACACTGTCGGAGGGTCAGTGCTGAGGGAGCACCGCACTGTCGGAGGGTCAGTGCCGAGGGAGCGCCGCACTGTCAGAGGGTCAGCGCTGAAGGAGCACTGAATTGTCGGCTTGGCCAGCTTTCAGGTGAGGCATTAAAAGAAGGCCCCCCGCCTATCCTTTGGGCGGATGTGAAAAAAAATCCACTGACACAAGCAACAGTTGGCTCTGGGGGCTCTGTTCTCTCTATAGGCTTGGAGTGAATTTCCCTTCATAAATCAACATCGCAACACGGAGGAGACAAAATGGGTCGAAACAATTTGCGCTTTGCGGGATCTTGCTGTGTGCATTTTGTTCTTATTTCCTACTGCGGTAACTATACACAGGCATTATTTGGCTGTAAATGGTTTCATGGTTTCCTGAAATCATCAAAGGCGCTACATAAATGCAACTTCCTTCTTTTGAGCGCTGGGGAGCTCTGAAGTTGGTGGGCTCACCAGTCTCAATGGTCTGTGCAAACATCTCGAGACCCTCAAGTGGCTGTGTGGGTTCCTCCGGCTCTTCAGCCTGTTCTTTCAGGCACTCCTTGGCGAGCTGCATACTGGTAGTCATACACGATGACCAGCTGGGAGACTCGGTCCCTGGGACTGCAGGGCAAGAGAGTCAGTGTTAGCTGGGACAGTGTTGGAACGCGCAGCTGAAGGAAAGATCCTGCAGATACTGCAAAGAACGGGGGGGGGGGGGGGGGGCGGGGGAGAACTGGCCATTCAGCCCAGTACATCTACATGTTGTCCCTAATGCATACAAGCCTCTTCAACAGCTCACCCCATCAACGTATCCTGCTAATCCTAATGTGCAGATGCTTAACCCAGGATAGACTGGACAGACCTGGCCTCTCTTCTCTTGGAAGAAGGCAGCTGAGGAGTGACCTAATACAGTTTATTTAAAATTCAGAAGGGTTGTGGTAGAGCGGACACAGCGGACACTTCTGTGGGGAAGAGCATAGCTCATGGCCATCAATACAAGGCTGCCCTCAAGAAATGCAATAAAGACTTTGGGAGAAATTTGTTCACCCAGCAAGTGGGCAGAATGTGGAACTCACTGAGAAAGGGGTGGGAGCCCAGCATATGGATACATTTCAGGGGAAGGACTTTCTGTAATAGCCTTTAATGAGGCACCTTATTGAATGCCTTCTGGAACTCTAAGGACAGTACATCCACGGGTTCCCCTTTATCCACAAAGGAACTCTGTAATCCAGCAAATTCTCACTCTGACATCACACAGTCAGAGGTATTAAAATGGAGGAGGGTGGGGGGCACTCCAGGAAATAGCTTGCTATGTGTTGCCTTAACCCATTCCCTCCACTCAACATTCCAGCTCTCAGTCCTTGGCCTAACCTATCGGCAGGCGACCGGGCTCTGACTGACCCATCGGCTCTCTGGCATCAGCATTATCCAACCTTCCCTGTTAAAAACAAACATGAAGCCAACCCCATTTCTCCAAAGACAGGGCAAGTGCCCATTATATTTCCTTTCATGGGACGTCAGCATCACACACTTGGACAACCTGTGTTTCCTGTCTAACTGCCCTCAAACATATTGACTATTTCAGAGGGCAGTTAGTCATCAACCCCATCGCTAAATCTGGAGTCACACGTAGGCCCAGACCATATAAAGATGGCAGATTTCCGTCCCTAAAGAGGCATCAGTGAACCAGATTGTTTTCTTTTAACAAAAATGAACGGATGAGCCCTGATTCTGAGGGGGCTGCACTGTGGCACAGTGGTTAGCACTGCTACCTCACAGCACCAGGGACCTGGGTTCGATTCCAGCCTCGGGCAAATGTCTGTGTGGAGTTTGCACATTCTGCCCCGTGTCTCTGTGGGTTTCCTGTGGTTTCCTCCCACACTCCAGGGATGCGCAGGTTAGGGTGGATTGGCCGTGCTAAGTTGCCCCGTAGCATCCAGGATGTGCAGGCTAGGTGGGTTAGCCGTGGGAAATGCAGCGTTACAGGGGCAGGTTGCGGGGTGTGTCTGGGGGTGATGCTTTTCAGAGGGTTGGTACTGACTTGATGATGAATGGCCTGTTCTGCACTACAGGGATTCTACGATTCAATTCTATCATGAGTTTCTCACAGCCACCATCACTGAAACTAGCTTTATAATCCAAGTTTATTAAATAATTGACTAAATTCCACCAAATTTTCCATGATGGGATTTGAAACCCTGTCCCCTGGACATTAGCCTGGATTATTAGTCCAGAGACATCAGCACTCTGCCACCATCGGCCCTTAGCAGTGGGTGACCGCGAATCACCACCTCAGGGAAGTGGAGGCTCTGTGGCCTCTATCTGCCCCACTCAACCCCACACCATTTGTTTCTGTCATTGTCTCAGGCTGCGACTCACCAAAGTGGTACTTGGGCCTGCATGTCACCTGCAGACCTGTCACCTCCACGGTGCAGTTCTCCGTAATCAGAGCCGACCAGGGGATGGTCACCGAGATGCTACTGATGAAGCCATCTGTAATCTCCAGCGGCGCCCCCACCGAGTCCAGGAATTCATTCAGAGACTGTGGAGCAAAGGGAAGCCTTGTCACAGCACTGCCACCACAAGTCACCTTTGTAAGGTCAGCATGCCATTCTTACCAATTTTTAAAGATGCACCATAGAAAGCACTCCACCTGACACATCACATTGTGCTTTGGCAACTGCTCCAGCCAAGACCGTAAGAAACTACAGAGAATTGTGAACACAGCCCAGTCCATCACACAAACCAGCCTCCCATCCACCAACTCCATCTACACTTCCCCGTGCCTCGGGAAGGCAGCCAACATCAAAGACCCCTCCCACCTCGGACATACTCTCCTCCACCCTCTTCCATCAGGCAGAAGAAACAAAAGTTTGTATACATGTGCAAATAGATTCAAGAACAGCTTCTTCCCCACTTTTGTTATACTTCTGAATGGATCTCTCAAATTTTTAAATTTAATGTTATTCTTGCTGTTTGCACACATTCTCTGCAGCTATAACATTGTATTCCTCATTCTGTTCTATTACTACAATGCATATTGTACAGAATGATCTACACACAAAACAAAACTTTTCACTATACCTAGGTTCACGGGACAATAATAAATCAAATTAAATCAAAATACAATATCCTCACAGCAGTATGTCAGAGGAGCAGGACCGAATGATATTCTACACCAGGCCACTCAAGGAGACAAAGGTGACCAAAAGCCCAGTTATGAGGATTGTCTTTGAGGGTGGGTGGGGGGAGAGGCGGGGGGAGAGAGAGAGAGAAAAAGAGAGAGAGAGAGAGAAAATACAGACAGAGAATACAGAGAGACAGAGAGAGAGAAAGAGTAAAGCAGCATGAACAGAAAAAAAAGAGATAGAAAGAGAATAGAAAGTGAGAATAGAGTGAAGGAGAGTGAGTAGAAATGGATTAGTGAGACAGAATAGTGGAGAGACAGGACAGAGGAGGAGAGAAACAGTGAGAAGACAGAAACATGGACAGAAGATAAAAAGAGAAAGAGAAGAGAGTAGAAAGAGAGAGAGAAGATAGTGACAGAGTAGAGAGAAAGACAGAGAGGGCGGTGGCGACAGAGTGGATTGAAAAATAACTCCACAGTCTAAGGCCTCAAGCAATTGAAGACACAGTCAGCAATGGCGCAGCAATTTAAATCAGGGACAGGCAAAAGTTCTAAACAGGAGGCGCATAGAGATCACAGAGGACTGTGGGCTGAAGGAGATTACAGAGATAGGGATGGGGGTGGGCTCCATGGAAGGCTTTGAACTCAAGGATGCTTAGTCCAGCGAAATCAGCCTTGTTGAATGCTGATTATGGAAGGAGATATTATAATCAATTGTCATTCAGGAATAAACACTGAACAGCCCTTCCTCCTTTGTCAACGCACCCTTCCCCAGAGGCTGCCTGTCCAACGACAAGGAGTATCGCTGCCAGTTGGACTGTGTTCCCATCTTCCACAGGAGCTCACCAAATGGTGGTCAGAAGCTGGTGAAATGCTGTTCCTCCACCTCCTCCCCACTGTGTGTAGGAATGACGGACAGAGAGGGGTACAGTGGGAAGTTCATTGCTGGGGTGGTGGATCAGTGTGGTGGTTACAGACAGCCAAGGCTGGGCACTTGGAACCGGGGACACAAGTTCAGGGTAAGCGGTCGGCCATTTGGGACGGAGAATGAGGAGGAATTACTTCACTCAGAGAGGGGTGAATCTAGCCTCCGAGAGCTGTGCAGTCTCAATCATCCAGTACATTCAAGTGAGAGAGCAACAGCTTTCTAGGTATTAACATTATCAAAGGAGACAGTGATTGTGTGGTAAACAGCACTGAGGCAGATCTGCCACGATCTAGTTGAATGGTGTAGTAGTTTTGAGGGGCCAAATGGCCTACTCCTACTCCTGTTTTCTCTCATACCTTCACAAGCTCAACAGGTCTCCCAATAGCTTCCCTGACAACAATCAGCCAACTCAGCAGAGAGTAGAAACCCTAACACTGGGAGGCAGGCTGGGCTGTGGGGTTGCTTTACTGCTCAAACAAAGGCGGCACAACAGTGGCCACTCAGCCCTTCAAACCTGCTCTCAATAAGACTGACCTAGTTTTAACCTCAATAGTTACATTCCTGCAAATCCCCTGATAATCTTTCATCCCATTGGTAATCAAGAATCTATCCACCTCAGCCTTCAAAATATTTAACAATTCTGCACCCACTGCTTGTTTCAGAAAGGGAATTCCAAAGATTCTCAGCCCTCAGAGAAAACAGGGTTTCCTCATCTGTCTTAAATAGATGACTACTTATTTTTAAGCCATGACACTCAGAAGAGGAAATTCCCTTTCAACATCCGCCTGGTCAAGTCCCCTCAGGATCTTACATGTTTCAATTAATGAATCACCTCTGATTCTTCTCCAGAATCATAGAGTCATACAACATGGAAACAGACCCTTCAGTCCACACAGAGAATGATCCCAAACTAAACCAGTCTCATCTGCCTGTGCTTGGCCCATATCCCTCCAACATTTCTTATTCGTGTACTTATCAAAATGCCTTTTAAATGTTGTAACTGCACCCACATTCACCACTTCCTCTGGCAGTTCATTCCACGCATAAACCATTTTTTGTAAAAAAAAATTGCCTCTCGTTTTTTTTTGATCACCTTAAAAATATGCCCCCTATTCTTGAAATCTCCAACCCTGGGAAAAGACAGCTGCCGTTCACCTTAACTCGGGTCTTATAGAGGAAACAGTTATGCAAAGGTTTGAACACACGCTAGATCCAGCCAAACCTTTGGGTCAGGTACTTCTGATCATTAAAGGGAGCAAAGTTAGAAGAAACACACCACCTTATTAACTGCATATTCACCTGGATCAAGCTCACCAGGGAAGAGGAGAACAGCAATGAACTCCTGTTTCGAGATGTAATGGCAGAACAAACGAATAATGGTGAATTCCTTACCAGCATATACAAAAAGACTACACACACACACCAAATCCTGAATTATAACAGTAACCACCCCACGGTCCACAAACAAAGCGGTGTCAAGGCTCTGTTTACAGTAGCGATAACTCACTGCAACACCCTGGAGCTGCACAGAAACAAAAAACAAACCTATACAAAGTCTTTGCAAACAAGGTTTATCCCAACAGAGATAAAAGGTACTGCAGATGCTGGAGAATCCAAGATAACAAGCATGGGGCTGGATGAACACAGCAGGCCAAGCAGCATCATAGGAGCAGGAAAGCTTGACGTTTCGGGCCTAGACCCTTCATCAGAAATGGGGGAGGGGAAGAGGGTTCTGAAATAAATAGGGAGAGAGGGGGAGGCGGATAGAAGATGGATAGAGGAGAGGATAGGTGGAGGGGAGGCAGACAAGTCGAAGAGGCAGAGATGGAGCCAGTAAAGGTGACTGTGGGTGGGGAGGTAGGGAGGAGATAGGTCAGTCCAGGGAGGACGGACAGGTCAAGGGGGCGGGATGATGTTAGTAGATAGGAGATGGGGGTGTGGCTTGGGGTGAGAGGAAAAACAGGTTAGGGAGGCGGGGACGAGCTGGGCTGGTTTTGGGATGCGGTTGGGGGAGGGGAGATTTTGAAGCTTGTGAAATCCACACTGATACTGTTGGGCTGCAGGGTTCCCAGGCTGAATATGATTTGCTGTTCCTGCAGCCTTCGGGTGGCATCACTGTGGCATTGCAGGAGGCCAAGGATGGACATGTCGTCTGAGGAATGGGAGGGGGGAGTTGAAATGGTTCGCGACTGGGAGGTGCAGTTGTTTGTTGCCAACTGAGCGCAGGTGTTCTGCAAAGCGGTCCCCAAGCCTCCGCTTGGTTTCCCCGATGTAGAGGAAGCCACAACAGGTACAGCGGATGCAGTATACCACATTGGCAGATGTGCAGGTGAACCTCTGCCTGATGTGGAAAGTCTTCTTGGGGCCTGGGATTGGAGTGAGGTTGGTGGTGTGGGGGCAGGTGTAGCACTTCCTGCGGTTGCAGGGAAAAGTGCCAGGTGTGGTGGGGCTGGAGGGGAGTGTGGAGCAGACAAGGGAGTCGCGGAGGGAGTGGTCCCTCCGGAAGGCAGATAAGGGTGGGGAGGGAAAAATGTCTTTGGTGGTGGGGTCTGATTGCAGATGGCGGAAGTGTCGGAGGATGATGCGTTGGATCCGGAGGTTGTGCAGATGGCGGAAGTGTCAGAGGATGAGATCCAACACATCATCCTCCGACACTTCCACCATCTGCAATCTGACCCACCACCAAAGACATTTTTCCCTCCTCACCCTTATCTGCCTTCCGGAGGGACCACTCCCTCCGCGATTCCCTTGTCCGCTCCACACTCCCCTCCAGCCCCACCACACCCGGCACTTTTCCTTGTAACCGCAGGAAGTGTTACACCTGTCCCCACACCTCCTCCCTCACCCCAATCCCAGGCCCCAAGAAGACTTTCCACATCAGGCAGAGGTTCACCTGCACATCTGCCAATGTGGTATACTGCATCCGCTGTACCCGTTGTGGCTTCCTCTCCATCGGGGAAACCAAGCGGAGGCTTGGGGACCGCTTTGCAGAACACCTGCGCTCAGTTCGCAACAAACAACTGCACCTCCCAGTCGCGAACCATTTCAACTCCCCCTCCCATTCCTCAGATGACATGTCCATCCTTGGCCTCCTGCAATGCCACAGTGATGCCACCCGAAGGCTGCAGGAACAGCAAATCATATTCCGCTTGGGAACCCTGCAGCCCAATGGTATCAATGTGGATTTCACAAGCTTCAAAATCTCCCCTCCCCCAACCGCATCCCAAAACCAGCCCAGCTCGTTCCCGCCTCCCTAACGTGTCCTTCCTCTCTCCTATCCCCTCCTCCCACCTCAAGCCCCACCCCCATCACCTATCTACTAACATCATCCCGCCCCCTTGACCTGTGCGTCCTCCCTGGACTGACCTATCTCCTCCCTACCCCCCCACCTACACTCACCTTCACTGGCTCCATCCCCGCCTCTTCGACTTGTCTGCCTCCTCTCCACCTATCCTCTCCTCTATCCATCTTCTATCCGCCTCCCCCTCTCTCCCTATTTATTTCAGAACCCTCTTCCCCTCCCCCATTTCTGATGAAGGGTCTAGGCCCGAAACGTCAAGCTTTCCTGCTCCTATGATGCTGCTTGGCCTGCTGTGTTCATCCAGCCCCACACCTTGTTATCTCGGTTTATCCCAACTGCTTCATCCACTGATGCTTGGCAATTAACAACACCAGGAAGACACTGTACGCCCCAACACACTGGCCACCCTACCCTATATTAGAAACATATCAGAACTGACTACAAGACTCCTATGGCCTCTTGGAATAATGATAGCACAAACCAACAGCCACGCTTCGCCAGTTACTCTCAAAGACGAAAGACCCCATGCTCGCAGTGAGCAGGACAAATGTGAAATACAAAATACCCTACAGCAACTGCGAAAAACGCTACATAGGACAGACAGGCAGGAAACTCGTCACCAGGATACTTGAACACCAACTCGCAGCAAATGTCATGGCCAACCTTCCCTCGTTTCAACACACTCTGACATAGAAGGACATCAATTTAACCGGGACAACGTTAACAGTACTAGGACAAGCAAAACCAAGACAAGCACAAGAATTCCTGGAAGCCTGGTTTTCAACCACTGGCACCACAAACAGACATGTTGAGATAGACCCCATCTGCATACCACTACCAGGCAAATCCAGAAACAGAGCTACCCACTATAGCAGATCAGATCATATAAATTCAAGTAGAACAGAACAACAGCGCTTCAATTCAGGCTAGACAGCACTGAAGATGTTACCTAGAAAACCAGTCAGCTCAGCGAACCGACCAACATCTCCATTCACCTTAACTATACACGTCATGATTTTATAAACTTCTTTAAGGTCACCCCTCAACCTCATATGCTCCAGAGAAAGAAGTCCCAGCCTGTCCAGCCTCTCCCTATAACTCAAACTCTCCAGTCCCAGAAACATCCCCGTAAATCTTTTCTGAAACCTTTGAACTTAATAATATCCTTCCAATAACAGGGTGACCAGAACTGGACACAGTACAATAGAACAGGCCTCACCGATGTCCTGTACAACCTCAACATGACGTACCAACTCCTATACTCAAAGGTCTGAGTAATGAAGGCAAGCGTGCTAAATGCCTTAACTATCCAATGTATATGTGATGCTAACTTCAAAGAATTGTGTACAACATTACTAAAGGCCCTATTTTTAAATTGTATAAGTCCTGCGTTTGTGTTTTACCAAAATATATTATGCCCCATTTATCCAAATTAAACTCCACTGACCACTCTTCAGCCCACTATCGTCAAAGAATTGACAAAGGAAACAGTCCTAGCCTGTGTAGCTGTTCCTCAAAAGGCAATCAGTTCATTCCAGGTCAGTTACCAAACAAATCAGGTTGTTTTTTTTGGGAGATGGATATTGCATGGAGTTGAGTGACTACGCTCAGTCAAAAAAACAAAGTTCAGGAAGGGGCAACAAATAAGCAAGAGTACAGTAAATGAATCTGGAATATTACTGTAGGTTTAGGAGCGAGGATTAAGGAACAGGTTCAAACTTGGAATGACAGAACTGAGGGAATGCAAGCTTTAGAACTAGTCTCTGGCCTTTCTCACCCACTCGGGGGACAGGAGGGTGAATGGTTGGGAGAAACTCTGCACCACCATCATTCTTAAAGATTTCACTTCCTCAAATGCTCAGGAGTTGATGTGAATGCATCAATGGGGCACATGACCCACAGGGCTGACAGTTCATGATTGGAGAATGGGAATAAACATCACGCTAAATGCTTGGTCAAGGCCGGGCAGGAGGGGAGGGTAGGGTGGCAGTGCAAACGCTCAAACAAACAGCACATGACACTACAGACACAGTTTGAGACAGCCTGCGGGGCCATCAGGACTGTCAGCACCCGTCAGGACAAAAACAAAAACAAGCTCAGGTTACTGATCCACCCACAGTGTCACTGAGGCAGTGACCCTGGACAACAAACTGAGAAACAGGAAGACTTCCACTTAGCCTGCGATTTCCACAATGTCAGGACATTCCGAAGCACCAGGCAGTCAATCCGGTCATGAGCCAATTATTTGTTTTTAGCCAGGTTTGTTTTTTGAGAGGTCCCAGAACACCAGGCTCAACTTCCCCAACTGTTCTGCTTCAAAATCTCATCGTTCGCCCATGAGAGCAGATACAGCCTCAAATCACATAGAAAGAAGCTTACAGTGCAGCGCTCTCTCGACGCCGACCCTCCGACAGTGCGGCGCACCCCTCGGCGCCGACCCTCCG